>JBBIGB010309829.1:0-10856 GCA_037577075.1 Alestopetersius hilgendorfi | reverse complement strand
TCAAAACACAGGAGGGGGAGGAAGAGCAGAGAGTGCTCCGTGCTGTGACTGGAGAGGCACTTGAAAGTACCGGCACTGAAGTATCGATCTTATGACACTGGTATCGATCAAAATCAATACCAGCTTTGATATCGATAGTATCGATATTTGGATCGATCCGCCCACCACTAATTGGCAGTCCTGAGATTCAAACCCATAACCTTCCTGGGGCAACTCCCTAACCACCAGGACACCAGCTGCTCCAAAATATACTGTTGTGTTGTATAGTTTTTTCTATTAGTTTTGCTGCTTCTGTTTTCTTCTTTTGTACCGTCCACTATCATCTCATCATGTCATCTCATAATCTTATCTCCTTTCATCTCACCTCATCTAATCTCATCATTTCATCTCACCTCATCTAATCTCATCTCATCATTTCATCTCACCTCATGTCTCAGCATTTCATCTAATCTCATTATTTAATCTCATCTCATCATCTCATTTTTCCTCCTCTCATCTCATCTCATCTCATCTAATTTCATCCCAACATCGCATCTCTTCTCATCAACTCATCTCATCTAATTTCATAATTTCATCTAATCTCATCTACCCCAGGATCAGGGCTGAGGCACTGCACTGTTGTATATTGTTGCCTTCGGAAACAAAATCTCATATCTACAAAAAGAAAATGTACGCAACCTATTAACATTCATTATAAGTTAATGTAAGAAGGCTGTATTTGTAGTGATTTGGGGTGTGGGGGGGGGGCGCATTTCTATTGGTCCGTTCTTCATAAACGCGTCGAAGCCGAGAAGGTCCCCACGTGTGGCCTTTAGAAGCACGTGACTGGTCCAGTTCCAGATGACCAATAGGATGGCGAGTTCATTATTTGAACGGCGGCGGGCGGGCACACGTGGTCTGAGAGGGAAAAATATAAGAGCAGGGTTAACTTACGTGCTGTTTATAGTTTATAAAGATCACTTTTATGGGCCTTCTGTTTTAATCCATTGGATTCAACACAGGTACGTATTTTCTAAAATCCCTGCGTTATCAGTTCAGGGTAGTTGGACAACAAGCAGGTTAACTTGTGAATTGTTTTTGGGTTACTAGTTTAAAGAAGTTAGCGAAACTCGAGTATTTTGCTTCCAGGTACTGTTTGAATGGTAACAAGATAATTTATTGTTTTTTTTTAAAGATACGTTTTGTTACGTCCTTGCAGTGTCGTTTGTTATTTTGCGTTTATAATCTAGCTATTATCTTAGCTTTGTTAGCGTTAATCTGAAAATCCATTATTAATACCACAAAACTTACCGTGGTCTTGCCTAACAGTGTAGTTTGTACACATGGATGTTCCACTTTTTTTATACTGCTATCTAATAGGTTGTACCAATAAACTGTGTTTAAACGGGCTTTGCCCGAATACAGACTATGCTAATGTGGCTAATTTCACCACAACGTTTTTTCTCTTCAGAAAACCAAGATATAAACGCCATGTCACAGAAACAGATTTATTACTCGGACAAATATGACGACGAGAAGTATGAATACAGGTATGTGGGTTTACTTTAAGACTTTAAGTAGATTTTTCAGTAAACAAACCTAACATACTACATGTAACTATTTTTAGACACGTCATGCTTCCCAAAGACATCGCGAAAAGAATTCCCAAGACACATCTAATGTCTGAGACAGAGTGGAGGAACCTGGGAGTCCAGCAAAGCCAAGGATGGGTACATTACATGATCCATCAGCCAGGTATGTGTAAATGATTTTGAAAAAAGTATTGGGACACTTCTTAATTATTGGATTTACTTGACCCCTTAGTTCCAGTGAAAGGTAATCTTTCCCCCTTTTTATTTCCTTCCTGGTGGAAAGTTTCTCTGCTTCTATGGCCTCTGGCTTGCTAAATGGTGGGCTGGACTAATGTTTATAAAGCTAGTTTGGGCTAACATCTGTTTTAAATGGTACTGTGTAGATCATTTTGATTTGACTTAATGATTGAAGGTGGGAACTTTTGGAGTTCATTTTAAGGATACTGTTTGGTAAATCAGAGCACCATAGACTGCATGAAACATGCTTCAAGAATTTAGCACAGCTTTAAAAATGACATTTTATCTCCTTAATCAGACCTGAATATTTTGAATATACATACTCCCTTCCTTGTGGGATGTATATGGACTTTACTTTTCTCTGGATAAACTCCAGTTTTAAGTCGTCATGCCAGTTTATCCTCAACTTGTGAGGTATATAGCAATAGTGGGGTGTCCTTGGGTTACGACACAGATCTGATCCTGCGATGGTGATGTAACTTGTATTTTGTTGGTCGAAACACACCCTAGCCCAAGTCACTTACCTATCCGAACAGGTGTAAAATTGTAATTAGAACATAAACACAAGCCAAAGTAAAAGGGCACATACACTGTACCATAGTAACAGGAAAAGAGTGACAAGTGAGTGTAAACACTTGCACTTTAACAGTCTAAAATGGCGTAGGTAACTTGCTCACTCATACGCTGTTACTGTGTATACTGCGTCGTCTTCTACTGCGTTCAACCAAACTAGTTATGGGAGTGCGTGTCGAACTCAAAACTGTAGGGATTGTTGTAACTTGAGGACCCCTTGCACAGGTTTGTGGCAGAAACGAATCACACTGCAAGAAAAAGCCTAGCATGTTTTCCAGCTTTAGGACCTGCACTTCTGTTTCCCCTGCTCTGAAGGACTTGGCCTATGATTCAGGTGCTAGGAAACAAGACTGCATTAGAGTGAAGTGGGTGGGATAAAGGGATAGTTCTGCAAGTACAGCATGCAGTGAAATGTTTCCTGAACTGCTCCTTTAATGACTGTGCAAACATAAGGACATAAAATTAAAAACAGCTCAATTTCTCAAACAGAAGTGTAGTAAAATGTTCAAATTTGAATTTCTAAAACAAATCTAAAATATCTTAAACTAGGATCAACACAAGTTAAAAGTAAAATGTGTAAGGTAATTTAAGTCATGAGTTAAGGACTGTTGCACTTCTGTATTGATTATGGTTGTCCTAAAGGTGGTTTCACTTGTTCACTGGCAGTTTTTTTTTTTGGTCTTTCTCCTAGAACCTCACATCTTGCTTTTCCGTCGGCCTCTACCAGCATCCAAACCCCAGTGACCGGCAGGAGTTTGCCTGAAATCTATTGTCAAATGGAAGACAGACTCGTCACTCCTGTCTTTGTTCCTTTAAACTGAATTTGGTGAATAAGTTGCTTTTCAACTGCATGGTACCGTCTTCGCCTGACTCTCCTACTTGCCTTTCAGTTTACTGTTAGACGAATCTAGTTCCTGGTAGCGGATAGTAATTATATTATAGTAATTATCTTCTGAGTGAATTCAGCAGGAACTAAAATAGGAAAACACTGCAGACTACTGGCTTGTCAGGAAATCATGCTGCAACATGAAATATTTTTAGCAGTTACCGGCTTTATCAAGGGGATACTTACTGCATTGAGAGATGTACCAGGTAACCAACAGTGGGTGCTGAGCCACTACTGTGCAGTCCAAAAGCCACTTTAGCTTTAAGTGGAACAGAAAATGAGTGTTCAGTTTTTTCCTTTCCCCCTCCCTGTAGGCTTATGGTATATTTAGGCACACTGCAAGTTCACCAAGGATGGGGCACAAAGTTGTCAAACAGCTTTTAAAAACTCTGACTTGAAGGGTTGGTGTGGTCTGTTCTTTACTTTTTATCTCAACACCACTTACACATGTATGTCTCTTTTTTTGTGCCATTATGTATCTGTACATTTCTTACTGTGAACATTATCTGCACAATATTTAGATATTTTCAAATAAATTTATTGAAGTATGAGTTTGTGGACTGATTTTCTGTAGTTTTAGAGATTTGTGGATAAACTTGGTCTGCCAAGTTTCTGGGGAAGTGGGGTACCAGCATGCAATGGTAAGGAGACAACCTAGCTAAGCTATTGAAACTCCAGCAGGCAACATTCTGTTGGGGAATCCTTTGTTCTGGGTTTTCATATCGTATCTAAACATCAGGTCCAGCAGCAAGACTTTAGCAGATCTGTTGAGTTCTTTCAAACTGAAGTGGGGCCTGGATGGGTAGGACTAAATGTGGAGCGAATACTGGATTTTTTGATCATTGTTTTATCTGAATGCATGTGACTACTTGAATTTTGGAATTGACAACCAAATATAGCGCAATATCATATTCCGAGCATGGATTAGGGTTGACCCCAGAGGTTGGAACATCTACCATGTAATTAACAGGAGTTTGAATTGATGGCCTGTGGTGTAAATCTTTTACTAGAGTGCCAGGATAATATTGTACTCTAGAGGGCAGAATCCTTCTGCAGTGAAGAAAAGCAGAAGGGGGGAAACTGTTTTAGTTATAAATACACTGTTTAAAAGTATTCATTGATTTTCATCTCGAGGGTTTCCAGGTATCCAAAAAGTCCTAATGCATAACCCATCTAAGAAATGAAAAATTATCAGCATTGTAATATAATATACTAGACTGACAGCAAAGCCATTTAAAATGCATAAACTCATTCTAGTTTGATACTCTTTACAGTTATAAAATAAAAGGGTAAAGGATTTCTTCCACAAAGCACACATTTTTTCCTGTGTCTGCTCATAGGCATTTTAGTTTGTGTGAATGTGAAGGAGCTGTCCTGAAGAAATGAAAAAGTCACCTTAAAAACATATCTTAAAGAGGCTCTGAAAAGAATCTTGCCTGCTATATTTATCAGTCAGTCCTATCAGTCAATAGCAAAGGACTCTGACTATAAGCTACTTTCTCTTTGACTGAATCAGGTCAGTGAGGTTTCTTGCCATTAAAGGTTTAAGCGAATAGACCATAAAATTGTGAAGGGTGCAAAACCATGGCCTTCACTTAACGAAAGGTTTGCAACCTTTCAGATGGGTTACTCTGCCCGCCAGATAATCCTGTGTGTCTTTAATGTCCAGACTGTGCCTTTCCTTGAGGTCCTTGAGGCTTCCTTTCCTTGAGGTTTCCTTTAATGCACTTAAAAGGCCAAGAATTGATGGGCTTTCTCAGGCCTCAAAAATAGCCAGTCTTGCCTCTTAAACAACATAAGCATTCTTGAGCTGGAGACCCTCTAGGGCCAGTTTGTATTCAAAAGTATTCCAATGTGACTGAACTCAATTACTTATGCAGACAAGAGTGAACATTAATCTTCTACACTATAGAGGAATTTTGGCCCATTATAGGAAATGTTTGGTTGCGGTTATTGAATGTGGCACAGCCTGTTATTTCATTGAGAGAAATTAATACATTTCACAGGAAGTGAAATGCTGTGGTTAGGAAAAGGGAGGGCAGTCTTAAAATTAGTTTAATTAAAAATTCAGAACACTTGAAGACACCTTCAGGATGGTTCTTATCATCTTGTTGAGAACCAGCACTGATGTATGTCGTAGTGGCCCGCAATACTCATGCGTGAGCACACCACAGCACACAGTATGAAATTCTTCCTCTCCTTTACTTCAACGAAAAGCTCTAGCTGGACTTGCTCCAGTGTTGTGGCAAGTATTTCTTTTTTGGTTTCATTTTTTTTTTTTTTTTGCAAAAGCCTTCTCATGTACTTGCTTCTAAAAAAGTAAAGTGGAAATTTGACACTCTTATTCAGATCAAGTTACAGTCAGGGACAACCAACTAAGGGTTAAGAGACAAGTACTCACTAGCCTCCCTACACGCTACAGAAAGTTCGCTTAACAAGGTTTAACATGTGACTAGTTTTACAGTATCACTACTGAGAGTGAAGTTTCACTAAATAATATTTCTGTTGGCAGTATAAGCTCATAAAACTGAGACTATGACAACGAGTCTGTCTGTAATGACTATAATGCACATGCAGTGCTCTGAGTTATATTCAGCCTCACGTTAGGTGTGAAACCTTGACGTTGGCCTTCAAATGTATGTATTTATATCTTCAGCACTGTCTTCTGTCGCTGGCAGTGCATTAGTTCAAGGCATGTTGACAACAAAGCAGTTTCAATGTAACTTCTAATGCTAACGTTTTTTATTATTTTGCATATTTGGGGACATATTTAGGGTTTACACTATAAGAATAGGCATTATTACGCATTTTTTTAACCAAAACACAATAACATGTTTTTTCACTATATGCGGATGCTCTTGGAACGTAACCCAGTGAAAATCGTGTGATTACCAAAAACATGTTGTGCATAAATCTGTTAAGCCACATAAAAATAAGATATTGTGGCGAACAATGGAATAAGGCGACACCAAGGCGGGTGAATCCATTTTCTTTGTCTTTATTTTTGGCTCTCCTCAGCACCACACAGCCAGCATCAACTCCCCAACTCCACTACCCAGTGCTAGGCACCGCCCTCCCCTTATATACCACCCCAAAAGCCCGCCCGTTTCCATGGCGATGAGCCCAGGTGGAGCTCATCGCCCTTAGTTTCACCCCAGTCTGCCCGCCAAAACCCACGCACCCCACCCGTGCAACCCACGTGGTCCTCCTGCCCGCCACAATATTCTTATTTCTTTGTTGACAAGAGGACCTGTTTAGTGTTGTGCTGAACATAACTTTTGATCCTTCCACAATGATCTTTTGATGTTTTTTCTGTCTCCTTTAGCATTCATGAAGCATTGAGTATTGATGTTACATTTCCTGCTACAATATCCCTGAAAAATGATCCTGGAAATCATATTTGGGGAATCTGGTCATCCTCCTGCTACCGCATCTCCATAATCTGCCGTTTTACTGTCAAAATATTTCCTCTGATTTAATAAAGCCCAGACAAATCAATCAATTCAGTGGCTGCACATCATCCAAGCATACATTGTTTCCTCTCTTATAATGTTAATAAACTAGATACCGCATTGTATCCAAACAATAAACCGCAGTCCAAAAGGCAGAAGAACATGCGAAGAAATGAAAAAAAACTGAATCATGAGCCATACAGAGATTCACAGTCACCTTTTGGACCATCTGCAGAATAATGCTACTGGGCTGCTGGTGATTGGAGGGGACAATACTGTATTGAGTCGCTTCACGGATAAAAATCAAGCTGTTCAATTCAGTCTCTTCTTCTGGTGGATGTCTGGAAATGGCTGCATCATTTTAAGCTCTTTTCTACTTTTTTCAGAAGAGAAAGCATCAAGAATTGACTTCTGTGCCAGGCGAGTTGTCGTTCCCAAAAATGTTTAGCAAAACCATGGGTTGTATGTTCAAAGAAACTTTACGACACGTCCTGAACATGTTTTTGACTGATGGGCCAACACCGCGAGGCACATACACACACAACTCACACCAGTGGTTAATTTAAAATCCACAGGTCACCAGACGCGTGTGTCTTTGGGAGAAACCAGAGGAAACCCACGCCACCAGGAGGACAGCATGCAAACTCACAAGACCAGGAATTGAACCCTCAACCCTGGACGTGTGAGGCAACAGCACTACCCACTGCGCCACCGCGCGACCACACAGTCAGACCCTAATATGTATAGTAATCCTAATAATATTGGAAACATATTCATTTGGTTTGTTGTCATTAAGATAAAGACTTCTTCATGCTCTTCTTCAAACTATTTAGGAGTCATGATGATGCAGCCTGAGAGTGTGGGACTGGGTCACAGTTGTCACGTGTCCGCACTTGTGTTTTAGTTGTTTGTTCTTTCTTTTATTCTTCTGATTATTGTTCATTATTATTGGTGGCTTGAGGCATAAATCCGAATTGGTAGCTATGTTTCAAAATGCAATGTCAGCAGTCAGCTGCTGGGAACAGGAGGTGGAGCCTGGATTTTCAAAGCAGCCCAGCATTCGTCTTGGGAGACAAATACAGGCAGAAAGAGGAAAAACAAGAATCAGAATGAGAACATTTTGATGTATGGTGTTCTGTAGTTACGCTACCTTTGTTCTGACATTATTTTGTGAAAATATAAGTAGTTTTTTTTTTTTATTCATATCTCAAAAAGGAAGTCATTCACAAGTAAAGAGTTGAGTCAATGTTGGGTTTTTAATTTATAATTGGACATAAATAAAACACATCTGACACAATTTGGCTTTGGGAATTGAATATCACTTCGCATTTATATCCCAGTGAAACAAAACATCATGACTAATCACTGAAGTGTTCCCAATCACACAGGTGAACCATAAACATAAAATATGCATGGGAATATACTTCAGTTACATTTTACTTGTTAAAAATCTAGGGGTGCATCGAATTTATCTGGATTTGCTGCAGCAGCTAATGACTTCAATGCATAATCTTTAACTGGTGGATGTCTGGCACAATAAAGAACAAGTAGTCAGAACAGGGATCCTAAAGGGACAGTAATGAAAAGTCATTTTAATTTAAAGGAATGAAAGAAGTTGTAAATTGAATATAAAAACACATTTTTGGTACATGAACAAAGACACAAATGATTTAAGTTGACATCTGGGAAAGAAACCATAAAACAATTAAAATATATGACCATTTTAAATGTTACATAGATGAATAGATAGTAAGCCCTTTATAATCTAAGTGTGGTTAAAGCCGTTCTATGCCAAACGTGAATTATGGAAGTCAACAAAAACACCTGAACTGTTAATTTATCTTTGATTTTCACTTACATAAAGTCTCTATGTATAAGTAGACTGATAGGAGTGTCTTCTAGTATCAGTAAGGTTAACAAAATTTGTTTGTTCAGTGCAGTCACAGCTTCATTTTTTTTTTTTTTCAAAGTGACATTTAATATCCTCTAACAGCCATACTCTACCTAGAGCTTTTAGTTTATATGGGTCCTGAGATATTTATTCATGATCAGATTAGATGTATTCTGAAAATAAAATCCATTATGCTTCTAAAACAGCTTTAGCCCTGAAAAAGAATCTCATCACCCGGCTAGAAACCCATGAGAGCAACTTGTTTCAGGAATTCATGACTAGTTTCCGATTTTCAGTGCTGCCGGTTCAGACATAGGTCCGTGCTTCAACACAAGGGGGCAGTAAAAGCTCGTAAAACATTTGTATATTTTATTCGCGAGAGCCTTAGATTTGTAGTCTTTTTGGCTCTTTGTCTGTGTTCATATATGTCACAAATTCATTTTTTGGAGCAGTTTTGACTGTTAAATCTGACCTTTTCCAATCTGAATCATTTTCACACTCTCAGTTTTATGTTTTTTTTGTTTTAACCCTCGACGCTTCACATTGATTGTAAGCATCTCACGTCTTGTCCTTGGTATGAACGGATCTGGAGCGTCCCTCATGTGCACGTCCTAATCTGTAATGCCTTGTGAATTATATGTATAATCAAATGCACAGACTCCTAACTAATGAACTGAATCTCAGCAAAAGCCAGCATCTCAAAGACTTTCAGCTCTGATCAGGTCTTAGCTGTTCATTAGTAGGGGCATAAAAAAGACCAGATTCTTTAATAATTCTGCAGTGTTTGCTGTCTGAAACTTCAGGACAGCCTCGGTTGCCATGCTGTGAATGAGGGGTAATGATGAAACACGTGCATGTGCAGTAGGAAAATAAAAACACGAGTTTCAATCTGACATTCTCATTAAGGTCACATTGTCACAAACTGGGTGCAGATCCAATCTAGGACTGCAAATAAATATTGGAAAATATTACATTAAGTAAAAAAAATGATGTGTGCCTCTTCAGCTTAGTAATGTGAATTTTCCCTTTTATATGTGGTCCCAAATCAGGTACGAATCCAATCATAGGCTATGTGGCCTTACTGTGATGTTCATGAGTTTTGGAGTGTCTTCTTGTGATGCGACGGATTTGGATGCATGTTAATAACCAAAAATCCTTAATTATTTTCTCAATTCTGAAAGTCACACCAAATGACACGCCATATGATGAATCACATCACACAACACTCTGTTTCCAAATATCTTCATTAGCTGTATTTAACAAACAACCAAACTGAGTTTGACAAGTGACTGAAATCAATGTTTCAGTTACAGCAACATCACTCAAAGTTCTACTCAAAGTAGCAGAGCTTTATCTGTAGAGCTTTCTTTGAGCCAAGTCTTTCAAATTATAATGTGCTTTTCAACTTGGGCTCAATATAACTACACATAGGACAAGTGTCATAAGCGTGCATCACTTTAAATAACTTGAATGTTTCCATTTACTTTGCTCATCTTTTCCTCAGGACCTCCTCTCTCTTTACAGGATCTACATTTAATATTACAAATATATATATATTGCTTAATCATGCCAAGTACATGAAACCTCATATGGTGTGACACAACATCATAAGGGGTAACAAGAAAACCCTGTCACCCCTTATGATTTTGCGTCACACCACATGAGGTTTCATGTACTTGGCATGAGATTAAGCAATGTGCTTTTAGGCTAACATCCTAAAAATAGGACACTATAGCTTTCAGGGTAATATTTACTGAAAAGTTATTTAATTTGGACATTTTTGTGTAAAAAGGGAACTGAAGCAGGAGTGCTGGATAAACTCACTTTGTAACTTTCATTGTCCTTCTGAGGTGCTGTTCTTCTCCCTGAAAGAAGGAAGAGTCCACTCCCCAAAGTTCTCCAAACAATTGCTCTTCAAAAAGGAATATGGTGTCACACCATATGATATCCATTTTTGGGACAAAATGTTTTAGTTAGGGTGGCTTCAAAATATTATACCTAAAGTTTTAGCCAAGCAGACTCACAAGTAGACATCTGGATGATCAATATATGATTGAATAAACAGAAAATGAATTCATTGTTTTTTTCAAAATCAAACTTTGTGAAATGTGCTTGGGACAGCAACGCCAAATGATCTTTTTCTAGCTTGTCCCTAAATTGTGAACCAATGGAAGATTAATCCCACAAATACTCGATATGTTCATATATATATATATGAACATATCAAGTATTTGTGGGATTAATCT
>JBBIGB010309790.1:0-10858 GCA_037577075.1 Alestopetersius hilgendorfi | reverse complement strand
GTTTGAAATCGGCAATACGTGTGAGTGATCGGCCGATCACCGATCAGGCCAAAAATCGGCCGTTTCCGATCGGTGGCCGATCGATCGGTGCATCCCTAATTAATATGGTATTATTAGTATAATCAGTATTAACAGACTGATTATTGACAGACTGATTTACCATGAGTCAAAATTTACCATGAATATTCATTCCACCTTAATAGTTCTATTTAGTGTCCACTCTGGCTATCACTAGTGAAGTGCTGAGAGTCTTCAGGAAGAGTACAGTATGAAGTGTTCCCATCAGGGATGGACTTAAAGAGAGCCTTTGTCCTCTTTGGTGAGTGGAGGATATCGTCTGCCCTCTTGCAGACAGACTGGTTCTGTCCGGCCGCTCACAATAACAAGCCCAAATAGTGAAACAGCCCTTTTTTTCTGATAACGCTTGTCATTTTGCTCCCTCGCTTGGTTCGAAAGTAACCTAGAGGAGCTTCTTTCTCTTGAACTATTTGAAAGGCCCTTTGAAGTTTTCGGGGACTGCATGAATTAAACATGAAACTGCAAGTACAGTTATTCAGAAGATGCATCTCATTCGCACTGTGTAACAGGATAATCCTGGTTCCATCGCTTTGTCGTGCTTTGCTTTTTGAAAAGGAGAAAAAAAACTGTTCACTAAAGCATTTTCTTAACAATATATATTCCCTCTGTTGCGTTTTCGGGCTTGATTTGTTCCTGCGCCACCTTCGGATGGAATGTTGCTCATTTTAAGACCTGATTCTCGTTCCTCAAGTCACTAAGGCTGCTTGCTTACCTTTTTGGGATGTTAAAATGTAGCTACTAAATCCCGTGCTAGCTACTAAATCCCGTGCCCTCTTGTGAAGCCAGGCTCGCTTACCTCTGTGGTACAGCACACCCAAACGTTTGTCACTGTATGCCATATGGATGAGAGGATTAGGGCATTTTCAGCTTTTTACCTACCTCCCTCCCTCTCTCTCTCTGGAGGTGAATAAAGACATGGGCACTGAAGCTAATGGTCTGTGGAGTATTATACAGATTACAATAGGGCACTCCTGGCCGATCCCACCGCTTAGGTTTTTAAGCTTGGCGGCCTACGGCCAAGCCCTGGCCGCGTGAAGCAGTCAGAGATGCAGTTCATTTTTGTTTGTGTAATTAAAAATGCAAATGTCAGGTGTAGGTCCGTCTTTGGGAGTTGCATTTGTAATGGACTGTTCTAGTGCTTCGCTCTTGATGCCTGTGGCCTGGTCCATTGTTGATGTAATTGACCTAATTTCAACACACCATTTGCCTTGCAAATCTGTCCTTTTCTGGTATTGCTTCATCTAAGCAATTCTCTTGCACTCTCTCTCTGACTCTCTCTCTCTGTTTACATATATATTTATATACCTCCCTTCCTCTTTTTCATTTGTACTTCTCTCTTCTGCTTCTCTGGCCTCCTCTGCTTAGACTAGTTCCTCTCCTGTGATCTCCCTGCCTTAACATCATCCTGGCATTTTAGCTCTTTCTGAGAAACCTCAGTCGGTCTTAGACAAAGCCAGTGCATGTGGAGCGAGAGAGAGTGTAATGTGTCGTTTGGAAACCATGTTGCAACCTTCCCCCAGGCCAGGGATGCTAGCCTGCACAACATTATTGATGCTTTAGCTAATTTATTGCTAATTTCAACACTGCTATGTTGTTCTGCCTTATCAGATCAAGGCATTTTGGCAATTCCTGCAAAGCTATGGAAGCTATTTGTCTACATGCACTGGACAAAAGAATGTCAAAAGTTCTTTCTTATCTTATCTTATATTGTCCATTTGGTTTGGGTGTGGTTTGACTGGAGTCTGCCAAAGATCCTGTATTCTGGTCCTGCCTGGCCATTGGAAATAGACCACTGGACCGTTCGTGTACACCTGGGTGGGAATGCTGATCTTACACCATTTCCTTCCAGCAGTACACATGGGCATTTATAAATTATGACATGAAAGCCATTTAACTGATCGCAGGTCACCGTTCTCATCACTGGGAGAGCTGTGATGCATATGAGCTCAGGAACCATATGAATAAAACATCTCAGAAGAGTGCCAGGCTTGGGTCGTCTCTTCACTGTCGCTGCAGTAGGGCTAAACATTGCTGTTAAAAAGTATAATATTTGAAAAATAGGAATGGAATCAAACATTTACTCAAAATCCATTCAGAGAACTAAGTAGTTCAATGCTTGCTTTAGGGCTACATTTAGACAAAAGCACATATTAAAATGATATTTCTGAAAATCAGGATATGCCCTCCAAAGTGATCCACCATGGTTAGGAATTGCCCTGCATTATTGTGATAAAACATGTTATGTTTTGAATCATTTGTATATGGTGATTCACCCAAACACTACAAATGAAATCTGTAATTGTAATGGGTCAGGAGGCGCAGAGGACTAGTTGGAGGCTATTGGACATTTCTCGGTACGTCAGTTACTGATCATTAAAGATTAAGACTTAAATATGACATTTTCTTCAGGCTCCAGTGGTGCAACAAGCTACATTTCTTCCCTGTCTTCATGAGAATTAAACTCCTCAGCAGTGCCACAGCCATCCATGGCAATGACTTCAAGAGAACAAACTGACCTCCTTCTTGTGCCGTTTGACCAGGGGGTATGCAAACTATTTTTGGGAATAAAACTGGTCACCTAAGCAGAACGCTCACTTCATATTATTTTCAGCAATTCCATCACACTGCACAGTAACAGAATCTCAGCAACAAAAATAGAGAAACACTGAAAATAGGATGAAAATTACGAAAAAATACAATTTTGCCAATGAAGGTATGATATATACGTCATATATTTTGCCAATATATGATGTATGTATCATATATGTATAGTGTTGTATCTGCATGTTTGATATATAAACAGTAAATAACTTATGTATATAATATTTTTTAATTAGTATGTTTTAAACACATATATAATATATAAAATGTACAGATTTTAACCATATCATCTCATTTCAAGGTAAATCTTTCTCTGTTCCTCTGTTAATCTGCTTCTTTTGAGAGTAAAGTACATTTTGCTGAGACAGATTTCCATATACTTTCTCTAGTTGCTGTTAGTGTTTTTGCAGTTTACTCATTTTGCACAACCTAGAATAGGATTTCATTTGCAGCGTGGTCTAAACGTACAAGGCTGATGTTTCTCGCACAGTTTGACGCCGGCTTAACGCAAAATATCCATCACCAAATGGCTTACAGTCTGTTACTGTACACTGACAAGGGCGGGCATTCTAACAAAGTGGCGCGAGGGTGAACTCCGAGCAGCATTTCTGGATGAGGCTGGCTTTTTCGCACACAGTGACTGAATTCAGCGCTCGCACAGAAGGAAACTGACCCCAGATCCGCCGCAGGCCTCGGGGCGTTCTGTATGAATGCGGGGTCTGTTCGACCCTACGAGCGGAGAAAATGGCTGTGAGTGGCATGCAAGCCTCCACTTCGGGATCAAACAGCAGAGCGGGAGTCTCTGCGGATTACTGGCAAGAGACGGCTCGCCTGCCGTCCGGGCATTTTCACTGGGCAACGGAGTAATTAATTGAATTTGGCGCCGGGCCGATGACTGGCACACGCTACGGTCAAAATGAAGGAATAAAAACTGAAAGCCAAACTGCAGACTGAGGGGTGAGGAGGCAAGTAAAGGAGTGTGATGCAGAGGAATTGTACAGATGTACCATGGGAGGAGCAGACAGATGGGTTGTGTAGGCTGAAATGGAAGAATATTATAGGCTGTGGTCAGTGTAATGGACGTCCAGCAAATGAAAACAGAGTGGACTTAAGTGGAACAGATGTAGAACTGTTGTCAATGAGGCTGAGTTATCTTTTAAAAGCACACACACACACACACACAGGATCAAGTAAGTGTGAGAATCGATAAGTCGCTGGTGCAGCAGGTTGGGATGGTAATGTCATCGTGGCTGTGGAGGATTGTGCACAGGCCTGAGAGAAAGAGGGAGATGAGGAGAAGAGAGAATGGCTTTGCTAATATGGGTATTGTTTCCATATTCTGTGTCTAGTATTCCGAGGATTTTCTTTTTTTTTGTCAGTAAAGTGCATTAAAAGATGTGAACTGTTACAGTGCTGTGGAAAAAATAGATGGTTTATTTCAGGCGTCCACATTATCTCACCTCAGATGACCCTAAAAGCATGATCTTTTGATAATCTGTGTATCACCTGTTTGTTGGGAAAGTTCTAGTGGTGCAATGGATCACTGTTGATCCGTGATCCGAACCGATCTTTCTCCACGGTTCGGCACGTGATCCGAAGATTCGAAAAAAAAAAAAAAAAAGGCCTCACGCGCCGGGCCAAATTTGAAATCGTGCTTGCGGGTCTGCCGTGTGGGCGCGTTTCGGCATATCTACGAAAGACACGCGGAAAGCCGTTTGTAAAGCGGGGAGGGGGTGGGGGGCGAGATTCTGGACTCTCGATGTCGTATCGTGCAGCCAGGCCCTACTCACTATCGTTCTTTCGGGGGTGCGGGGGCTGACGGGATTCTGCGCCGGCCCAAACGTGACCAGGACCGCTCATTACATCACAGCGGAGTGGGAGATACGAAGCCCTGTACTGCAGACACGCCCCCTCTATGTTTGGAAAAAAGTTATAAGCTCACATCTGCTTTGCTTTCTCTCTTTTTTGATGATGTGGACATTAGCTAGTTTTTATTTCATTCTCCATGTTCAAAGTGAGAAGCAATGAGACCTTAACCTGCATTTTAAGTTGTTTCTGTGTCCATGTTAAAGGAAATAATTATCTTGCCCTATATTGCACCTTAATTTGTTTTTATATAACAGTGTGGAATGAGTCTTGAGTTGAATGTTTTTTAATGGGCAAAAATACTTATAAGAATAAATGGGGAGTTAAATTTGTTGTCTTTTTTATTTTTTTGCTGATCCGAAAATTGATCCCGATCCGCGACTTAAAACCGTGAGCCGATCCGAACCGTGAGTCTTTTGATCCGTTGCACCACTAGTGAGTTCTAAAGAGAGTGCTTGTCACTATCCAGTAAATAGATTTAATTAGTTATGGTTACACGCTTCCTGTTTACAGGACTCACAAAGCTGTATTTGAATGAGATGATACAATTGTGGTGTCTAGGGCAACATAGTGCGCACAAGGTAGTTCAGAGGGTAGGACGCTTGCATCCAGACCAAGAGGTCATGGGTTCAAATCCTACCTTCATCATTCCACCACTGGGTCCCTGAGCAAGACCCTTAACTCCACGTTGCTCCTGTAGTTAGTGAATGGAAGTCGCTTTGGATAAAAGCGTCTGCTAAATGCTGTAAACGTAAGCAGACAGTCAATACACATTGCGCCTCACCGACCCGTAAAAATACTTAACTATGGTTACATTATTTTATGGGGTATTTTGGGAATGTTTTTGAGTTCTTGTCCTGAAACAGAAATATCTGAAACCCATTATTATTATTATTATTATTATTATTATTATTATTATTATTATTATTGTTGTTGTTGTTGTTGTTGTTGTTGCTGTTATTATTATTATTATTATTATTATTATTATTGCATTTACAAATAATCATAATAATAATAATAATAATAATAATAATCACAAAATGTGACAAATACGAAACACAATGTGTTGTAAAAAAAATAAATAAATAAAAAAAAATGTTTAATGAAGAAAATGGTTCTGATAGCCTTGGAGTATTCAAAGTGTTCGCATTGATCCTAGAAACGAGAGTAATGCAAGCTTATATGCATGCCTGCATCAACACGTTCTGTTTTTCTGATATAAATGCAATTTATAATAGAATAACACACCTACACAACATGTCATCTATATACACTCGCTGTACAGTTACCCATTATTACATATTTTTGGATCTTTTAACTGATTTGTTTTCACTGAAATACTGTGCTCCATCTTGCCCGACATGCAGAAGGTGTCAAAAATGATACATTTTCCTTCTATTCCTTTCCTTGTAGTGGCCTGCCTCCTGCACAGGGCAAATGTTACTCCTCAGCCCTTCTATGCAGCGTCGTAATGCAGCATTTTACATCTGCAGTGCTGCTAATTCCACAGCTGCCTCTGCCCTGTCCCCTCAC
Source organism: Alestopetersius hilgendorfi (assembly GCA_037577075.1). NCBI lineage: Eukaryota > Metazoa > Chordata > Actinopteri > Characiformes > Alestidae > Alestopetersius > Alestopetersius hilgendorfi. Next base: position 4,780 of record JBBIGB010309790.1, on the reverse strand, counting down.
CATGCCTCATCATTTCAACAGTGCTGTCTCCATGCTCCCATTGATTAGCCGGTGCTGGCTGAATCCGAAATAGCTCCCCGTTTGACAAATCGTCCCCGTGCAGAGAATAAAAAGCCAACTTATGCATTTTCTATTCCACTATATAGTCCACTTTCATATCATGATATTTGGAATATTAGTATATTAGGAACGTAATGATGCATAAAAATATTGTGAAAGCACAATTCAACAATGTGATAATATGCACTGTAGGGAATAAGCGTTCTAATAATCACGTTTGTGCTTCTGCCTTGTTTACAGTCATGAAAAGCTAAAAGACAGGATTCTGTGTTGGAGAGTGGGGCGAACGTTCCTCATACCAATGTCAGAGACTGATTGGTGGCTGCAAGAAGCATCTCAATGCGGTTATATCAGCCAAGGCGGTGTAACATTAGCTATTAGGGGTTAGGGTGTTCTTCTAGACCACGCATTTTTTGTTGATATCGTTTCTTTGTTGTTTACCCGCAACTAAATCACTTTCCTTTCCAGAGATGAATAAAAACAAGGTTAGACATCAATATGTGAACATGTCATAATAAATAACTGAATATTTAATGGGGTGTGCTAATTATTTCCCATGACTTTATATAGTTAAATCAGTACAACCCTTTCCAGCATGTCATAAATTACCCCACAAATCCCCCCCCCCCCCACAGTTGTTCCAGAACTCAATTTAGTCATCTTTTTTCATTCAGAACTTTTAATATTGTAATAATGTATTGTTTTCAATCTTACGCTTTTGAATTCGTACACTTATGGTGTCATCGCTGAGGTTCCTCGCCGCTCCCCGGCGCCCCTCATTAGTGGCAGCCCCCTGCTTCACTTGTTGGGTGGGTTAAAAGCAAAAAGCAAAAAATCCCCACTGTTCACACTGTGTGCTGTACTGCGTTCTCATAAGAGGCCACTTTACTTTACGCATAAACCCTGAATTGTCTCTTGAACCAAATCATGAGTTACTGCTTCGACTCACGATTCTTTCTCCCCCCACCCACTTTCTGGTCACTTTTTTAGAAACACCTACCTTATAGCTCCATTTTACAGGTGTACTCTTGCAAAATGTAGCCCAGCTGCTGCACAGTTACTCAGCTGCCATATCACGTTCATCTCTGGTCAGTTTCTTGACCGGATGTTATTTGTGGAATGGATTAGTGTGAGCACAGCAGAGACAGCAGTAACAATAGTGTGTGTGGTGCTAGGGGTTTTATGTGTCAGTCTCTGGTGGCAGTGGAATCTGATGAAATGATGAGTTAGCATAAACATACCTACTCTTTATAGCATTTAATGGGTTATTAGCAACATCAGCAAAGTACTCTCTTGACTATAAACCATGTCTTTAAGTGGAAAATGTTATATGGGTGAATTCTTGCATGCCTGCTTCAACATTTCATATTTCTCCAAAAAACAACCCCCCAGGGCTTATTCTGCTCCAGTCTGAGAAATGATAACACTGACAGTGTGACCACATTTTCTCACACATCTGGTCCTGTTGTTAAAGGAAGCCTGCCTTTTGGGACGCTAATGCACCCAGTTTTAAAAAGTGGAGGAAAATATAAACTGGCCCACCCTTTCAATTCCCTAAGCATGTCCCACCACCAACAAATATCCAGCCAAGAGCAGTTCTGTGGTCAGAAAAATAAAACCGATCAATGTCCAGAAGATGGCCGAGCCATACTGAGATGAGTTACAGTCTCTAACTGCACACTAGCGGTGTGGCGCTATGCAGCAAGGGCTTTTAAAGAGCTCTCATTTACGGGCTAAAGAATTTGCACACTTCCCTAATTTCTAATGTCCTGCTGTAACAAAGAATCTGCAGCAGGCTTTGAAGTTTAATCCTTCACGCACAGCTGGCAAAGAGCACGGGCGGCCTCATTAATTGACCCCACCTGCCTTTTCCGGACGTCTTTGTCCGAAACCTCCCCTGCGGTGCCGCGCTGACAGCGCAGCGAAAGTCTGATGCAAGCTGAGACGCAGCCAGACCACACAAACATGTGGAACGGATCAGCTGAGCAATTTGCCATGGGAAGCGTCCTCGTTCCTCAAACACGTCTTCCTTGATTCGTTTTCAGAGGTTTCTCACAGCCTGAGCAAGCACAATGTTTTATTCATTACTGTTAAAAATATTTGTCTTGTCACTTTTCCTCGTTTTTCCTCGTTTGGATAAGCATAAGTTACATTTATCTGATGGGCCTGGCAGCATGTGAGTGAAGAAGCAACGTGAGCACAGCATGTGCTTGTGCTGGGAATGTATTGAGTTGGGTGATATGGCGGATGTTTATGATTGGCCAGTTTCTGTTCATCAGATATTATTTGGGTTGTGCATCTCCAGCACAGTTTGGGTGGCCACTGTTAGAAGCCATACCGATGTTCCTGGGAATCTCACACACATTGATGTCGTGATCAGGCTTGAGATAAAACTAAATTAAAGTTCAATGATGAAGAGATAGTGATGTGCAGTAATGAAGCTCCTTCTATGTTCTACAGGGTGTTATTCTACAGCTGCGAATGGTCCAGACTAGGGCTGGGCGATTTGGCCTAAAATCAAAATCTCGATTATTTGAACACTTTAACTCGATTACGATTAATGAACGATTATTTTATTATTTTTTTTTTCCCCTCGTAGTTCACTGACAAGTCCGTTATGTTACATAGTTGCGGAATAACGTAACATAACGGAGCGGGGTCACGTCACTCCACACGCGGTAGTGTTTTTAAAGGGACAGTAATCGAAATAATCGACCTGGAAACATTTATCGATTATAGGTTCTGAATGTCGATTTCGATTACTTTTCGATTAATCGCCCAGCCCTAGTCCAGACGCTTTGAGAACTAGAGATGGGCGAATATATAATCATAATACCCAAAACAAAATGAACATTTTGGCATCATATAGCACACTATTTGTTTTTTTAGACTGATAAATAGAGATGCCAACAGCTGTTCAGCATACCTGTAATGATGACAAAATTGTAAACATTTTACCCATACAGCAAGATATTTTTAATTTTGTTTAAAATAACAAATTTACATCAAAACTCAATGCAGCAAGATGGGAATAAAATTGGTATTCTATATTTTTTCATTATTTTATTTGACTGTTGTCAACTATCAAAATCTGTTTGTTTGTGTTCTTGTACACAATTATTCATAACTAATATGAACAAAAGCTGTTGTAAATATGTAAATATGTGTACAAATGTGAGTATAATTTTTTTTATTGCACACACTGGACTGCACTACACTACATGTATGGGAATATACCTAGTTATGCTCTGCAATGGAACAAGCAGTTGGTTACTGTTCTAAAAGTACTGATGAAATGCTTCATGCTGTAATTTATTATCATAATGATTTATTAGGGTAGTGTTAATGGGCAGCCAGTGGAGATACCCCATCAATTACCCTCATGTCTACGTCATCGCACACTTACTTCAAACTGTGTGGAAAGTTTAAGCAATTCTAGATTTGCTTATTTGGCTTCTGACACTGCATAGCAACGTCATCTATCAAAATGCCCTACATTTTCGACAAATGTAATGTTCTAAATTGCATGCATATGCATAGATATGTGGTCCAGTCCAAAACTAGGTGGTTGCCTATGAGGGGCGGTATCCAAGGGCCTGAGAATGCCATGAGCAGCACGGGTGGTCCTGCCGGGTCCTTGTGCTACGTTTTATTTACAACCGTTTAAAGCAAGGTCTCTTAATGCGGCACTGCAGCAGCATGGCCCCATGCCCAGCAGTAATGAAGTGTGTATTTACGGGATGACTAGGGGACAGTAACCCATGGCAGACACCCATGAAGCCGCTGTTAATTCCGCAGCGGTATTCCTGTAATGACTGAACATTCATAAGCTTTTTTTTTTTTCGTGTTTCTGTAAAGGATCGAGCAAATCTGAGGTGACTGGCCTGTTCGGTCCAGGGAAGGGTCAGACTGTCATTTTTTCTTTGTGTTCGTAATCAGATTACTTATTCTCTCACTGTATCATTTCGCCTGGATTACTTTCTACCGTCCACCCACTTCCTTGGCAAAAGCCCATGGCCTCAGATCACAATTTGTCCACAAACTGACAAACTCACTGTCTGCCCCCCCCCCTTTCACCCCCCACCTACTGACCTCCCTTCTGTTCTTGTCTATCATGTTAGTCAACATAACAACAAATTCACCATTCACTTTGTTAGAAACACCTCCTTGTACTTCCACTTTCTGGCCAAACCTACCTTATAGCTCCACTTTACAGGTGTACTGTTACAGACTGTAGCCCATCGGCTGTACAGTTACTCAGCTGCCATATCACATTCATCTCTGGTCAGCTCCTTGACCGGATATTATTTGTGGAATGGATCAGTATGAGCACCGCAGATACAGCAGTGGGACAATAGTGTGGGGTAAGAGTGTTGCTAGGGGTTTTATGTGTCGGTGTTGCTGCTAGGTTGACAGTGTCCCAACAAAATAAAGGGTGGACCTGTGGTCAGACACTGAAGGGCTAGGACTTGCAAGTTTTCCATGGTCCATGAGGACATTTTTACTCAATTTAACTGTGTCGGGGCGGTGCAAGAATCAACAAGACAAAGTCTTCCTTCGCTCAATTTTAACAAAGCTTTATTTACATTTGCAAACGGAGAAAGTCATTCACGAACTCAGGGCCGTCCCAAGTCATGAAGTCTTCTCTGAAAACGTACAGTCAGCGTTCACCATTTATACACCTAAGGAAAATTCGAGATGGTCTCTGGGGCTGGTCCAG
>JBBIGB010309784.1:0-10859 GCA_037577075.1 Alestopetersius hilgendorfi | reverse complement strand
AATAATTGGTTAAACCAAGGAACGTGTGTCAGCGTCAGCCAATCAGAGGCAGAGATTGTATTGTGTACACAAGCGAGAGCAGAGACAGGAAAAAACACATGACTCTGGGGCGTCGACTCGTGCCTCTGTAGTCGACTAGTCGACTTTTGATCTATTGCCCTGGAATATAGCATAGTGTATTTCAAATGGAGTTTTTTCTAGATTTTTTATCAGATTTATTTAGACTTGAAAAGTCTTAAACCACGGAGGTCTAAAGCAGTGAGCGCTAACCCTGGTTCTGGCTCCCCAGGGGGTAATATGCTTGCCTCAGGACCAAGAGGTCATGGGTTTGATCTCTTGGGCTCTCATCAAATCCACTTTAGTCCAGGAAAGGATTGTTAATTAGTTGGATGGTTGTATAAAGCAATGGGGGCATATTGCTTAGAGCAAGAGGGCTTGCTTGAGAAATACTTCTGCTGCTACTGGACCTATGAAGAAACCTGGTACTGCACCGTTTACATCACAGGTGTGACCAGTTTTTTTTTTTTTAGAGAAGCAGAACCAGCATTTTCAAACAATAAAATTCTTGATAAGTCTTGAGTCATTGAGGACTCACTCTCTCCAGTTCTCTCCACTGCTTGCAGATGGGCTTTTCTCAAAAGACTGAATGATGAAAGAGCACGGCTCACTTAAACAGATCAATGTTTTAAAAAAGTGCTGAGCGGGGAAGAAGTTCTTTGGCGCTTTAAAGAAGTTGCTGGGTGCGAAGTGCAGCACCTAAGAAATTCGCACCAACAAAGACCCATCGCTGCAATTACAGCTGGCTTGACTTTTCCTGGCGTCGGCAACGTTAAGGCGAACATTTGCATGCGCCATCGGGACGAGCAGCTTCGACACAAAAGGCCTCTCGAGAGACGCCGCATTGTCCTGGGAGTGCGGAGAGGAATCAAAACAGATTCCCCACCAACGAGGCTGCCTCTTTTGATGGAGGACAAAATCATCGGCTTTTCATGGGAAGCATTTCCTTCGGCACTTTTCATCCTCCGAAGATGTCATAATGCTCCTTCAAAGTGCCGTTTTGTTTCGTCTCTCGAACCGTTGGAAGACGTTTGAGATAAAAGCGGAGGCAGGAGAAGAGGCGCGTCAAAGAACGAGGTGCGATTCCAGCGCAGCCATTCAGGAACGGCAGATGTCTGCAACAATGTTCTCTTCTCATTTTTACCTTTTATCCATCCTCACTCAAAGCAACCCCCCCAAACCCTTGCAAAAAACATTGCACAGGAATGCCAAAAAGGCTGGATATGTTCTATTATTCCTCTCTGAAAATGAAGAGCATTTCAGCTGGAAACAGCCAGCCACTGTGACTCATGAACTGTACAGTAATGATACTCTTGAGACTCCTGATGGCAAGCAGTGCAGGCGGCAGTGCGGCGCTAATTAGACCTTTAAAGAAATTATGCTCTTTGGTGAAATCCTTGTGAATGGATCGGGATGGGAGCGGGGAGAAGCCTTTGTACTAAAGGCAATTAACAGAGAGCATGCGGCACTCATGCATGCAAACACAGGGTGGCGAATGAGCTCAGTTTAAAAAAAAAAAAAAAACTGCTGAGAACAATGACTCGGGGTGTTTTTTACATGTTGTGTGTAATTTATTATGCATGGCATCAAAGCTTAAGATTCATATGAGGGGAATCAAAATTAAAAGTTCAGCAGAAAGTCGTGGGACTAAGTTGCCATGCAAGGGAGATAAAACCTGCAAATACAAAAGGATATTACTCATAATCAAACGAGTAACCCATAATCAAATCCATCCATCCATCATTTGACCTGCTTATTCTTATTCTTAATCTGAATTCAACAAATAAAAACGGTGTAAAACTGGTGTTTGCTCTCCTCGCTCTGAGGGTTTCCCCCACCCACTTGTGGGCGGAGATTATCCTATGTCACGTAGAACCAAATTATGCTTTAAAAACATAATAACCACTACTGGGGTTTAAAAAATTGTATATGCAAATGCATAAAGCACAACAATTGCCAAATTTCTTTTATTTTTGGTTTTACACAAAACACAAGATCTCTGGACCGGAGAACTTTCAGGATAGTCTCCTCCCACAAGTGGGTGGGGAAAACACGTAGGGGCTCTGGCGGCGCACCAAGAGAAAGAGCAGCAAATGTTGAGTGTGTAGGAGAACAAACACCATTCTCCTGTTTTACAACTTTTAGATTTGTTTTATTTATTTTATTATGCTTTAAGTTCATACAACTTAATACATATTGCCTTTCCTATATGCAGCAACGTCTGAAATAAGGAATGAAAGGAGACTTGAAAGAAACAAAGGAGAAGCGGAAAGAAGCATGCAATGCAAGCTAAGCACAGAAAAAGTCTCAGATCGCAGAAGCACTACCAAACCGAGTTCTGTAGGTGTTCATTCAACGTGATTTTACTGTGTAACGGAGTAGAAAATCCTGGCTGATTACAGTTCGGTACTATATAATATTGAGAGTTATGTCGGGCTTTGTTTCCACTGTTAAATTCCACCGTGCTCTCTGCCAAGGAACGAGAGAGTAGGCCAGGGAGCCGTTTGGATGCGAGGAAGCTCCAGCATGGCAATAATGAGCGTTGGGAACAGAGGTACTGGACTGCGGGGGCTCACGGAGAGAGTGCTGTATTACAGTAATGAGTCAGGAGGGAAGAGAATGCAACGCCAGGAGCCCGAAAGGGAAGGAAGGTGTGAAAAGAGGGAGAGTGGAGACAGAAAAACAGGAGAGAAGTAAGACATGGTTATTGTCAGGGGAAGTGCTCTGTTGGTGGAGTGTGAATATGAGGAAAAGGTCAGGTGGGAGATTGGGATCAGAAAGGTCAACTCCGCGGTTATTAGACCCTCTCGGGTTAGCGTGATGGCTTCATGCGCCGAATACACTGAATATTGGGTCTCGCCGCCCCCCGCCCCAGTACTTAGTGTTGACTTTTGCATCACTGAGATGATACTCATCTATATTTAACAAGCTGTATGGTATAAAACCCCAATTTTGAAAGTTTCAACATGACCCACGGAAGAATCGAATACTATTGAGAGGGCAAGCAAAGATGTTCTGGTGTGCATAAGAACAGGATCGAGCAGCAAGTACAAATCATCTGGAAACGAAATGCCAGGGGTTTGGTCTTGTTTCTTAATCTGAATGACAATGTAGAGGAAGTACCACTTCAGTGTTATGTATACAAATGAACAGGGATCTGAAGTATTATAATCAATCGGTGATTGAGGCATATTTTCTAAACCAGGGGTGTCCAGCTCCAGTCCTGGAGAGCCGGTGTACAGCACAGTGTGATGGTTCTCCTCCTCAAATCTGACAATTAACTGGTTGGAAGAACCAGGGGTGTGTCTGAAATCACGCACTTGCGTGAGTGCACTGGACTGTAGTGTGTAGTGCACACTGAACACTTCCCTCTGTAGTGCACACTGCTGGGTCAGTGCTGTCCTAAACGGAACACTGACGTTTTGCACTTAGCGGAAGTGATGGACGAACATTTGATCGCAATTCTGCAGCCGCCAAAATATCTGCTGGTTATGCCGCAGTGTACATCAGTACAATGACTTTATTACCGTTACTCACATTTATACCAACCAGTCACCTCCGCTTGGGCTTGCGTATCACTATTGGCCGCCATTATTCACCTCTGAAAACTTTTTTTAAGTCCCTCCCCCTCCGCTACGTGGTCAAAATGGCGCCCGTTTAGCTCGTTCTGCTCAGCATTTTCTGGTCGTTTTCAGTGCAGCATCCTAAGTTTTAGATTCGTTTTCAGTGCGAGCGTACAACGCCACTTCGAACACACTGCAGGTGTTCCTAAGGCAGGGAAATCAAAACCTGACCACCCATGGGCTCAACTGTACTGAACAAAAATATAAACGCAATACTTTTGTTTTTTCTCCCGTTTTTCATGAGCTGAACTCAAAGATCTGAAACATTTTCTACATACACAAAAGACCCATTACTCTCAGTAAAGCAAAACTGCACATTTCAGAGTGGCCTTTTATTGTGGGCAGTCTAAGGCACACCTGTGCAATATTCCTGCTCTAATCAGCATCTTGAGGTGGGATGGATTATCTCGGCAAAGTAGAAGTGTTCACTAACACAGATTTAGACAGATTTGTGAACAATATTTGAGAGTAATTGGTCTTTTGAATAAAAGAGTTCAGCTCATGAAAAATGGGAGCAAAAACAAAAGTGTTGGTTTATATTTTTGTTCAGTGTATGTATACGTTGGTCCTGTCGTTAGGAGATCAGGAGTTACAGCCCTGGTGATCTCAGTCATCTGTGGTCAGGAGTGCAAACAAAATTGGCTTTGGGTGGGTAGGAGAGTTGCCCCAGCCTCCCCCAAGCCCCCATATGTCAGCATAAATGTCAGTCAGGAATTAGTAGATCTCTTCAGAGCATGTTGGGCTGTCCAGTGATGATGTGATGTTCTGATGCTTCGTGTAACTTGGAGGAAAAACATGCTCATCTTCACCCACCTAGGACTAGGAATGTGATTGGGGGAGTAACAGGAATACACACCTGAGGACCACCTGGGGGTGCTGCAAACAATGGTACAACCCATCATAGACACCAGGTTTTTTTTTCCTCAGAACTGAACTAATAATTGTTCATGGAAACCGCAGATATCCTCCACTTTTATAGTGGCAGTGTATTATTTTCCATGCATAAATCCATGCTAAATAATTAAGAAAAATATCATTTACTAATTTAGTAACATAAATATTTACGTAAATTCAGCTACAATCCATATAAAATATGCCTGCATGAATTCCAGTCCAGTCTATACAGGAGTAACATCTGTATTTACATTCTAGCAGGAGTTCAGTATAAACTGTACAGTACAGATATGGGTTTACCTTTACATTTTCTTTAAGGGTAATGTATTACACTTTATAGAGTTTATAGTGAAAGTGTTTTGGGGGCATATTTAGGGTTTAGACATTTTTAAAAAAAAAAAATAGACATTTTTATTTACCATATCACAAATTCACGTCTTTTCACAATATGGTCTTGGAAGGTTTATTGTTTATAATGTGTAAATAATTTGATACACATTGGTGATATTTGCGGGGACTATTCAGTAATGCTGTCTGTAACATTGTGCCCTGTGTTTTCTTGTTCTATGTCTGATGTTTTCTCTTTTTTATGTCTATCTACTTTCCACCATGTGCTCTTTGTAACTGTTTACCCTCTTGCTTAGCATGTTCATTTTTTTGTAGTTTGTGACCCTCCTATCCTCAGGTGTTCCCAGTCCTCCGCTATTACAGGCACATATTGGCCTCATTTTTTATGGTTTCATGTGTATCTTCCTACAAGATCACATCTGGCCCCCAACAAATTACCGGACAAAACTGGTCCCTTATGAATGCACCTTAGAACCTGCACGTGAAGGTACTGCAGAGATACTAATGTGACCAAACGCGATATGTTGCCGGTTGCTCAGGTTGGAGAGAGGAAAACAGGATTCAAAGGACTGGTGCAGTCTTTGCTAACCCCTTGTACCATTCTACAAGGTTTAGCAGTCCCATTGTTTTAAGAGAGCACCTGGACCCCATTTATATTTAAGTAGTCAAATACGTTCTCAGCTTTGCCCATTAAAGAGTGAAATGGAGTGGACCAACAGTGTGTGTGGGGTCATTTATCTCTGCGAATTTCCACGGCAACTGGCAGACGAGCAAATATATTAAACCCCTTTGCCGGGACCCATCTCATCCAGCAGACGAGCTCTGGGGTCTCGTCGCTCTGTGAAAATGACTACGCGCTCCCCATCAACGAGTGATGGCTTTCTCTTGCGGCAATATCGCACAAGTACGCCAAAGGAATGAGCAGAGCATGCATCATTTATCATGAACACAGTGTGTCCTACTGTATATATTTACGCTCCTCAGCTCATTTTTTTTAGCACTTGCATTCCGATACCTACAGACCTGCCGCTCTCATTGAGGGAGCTGGAATGAAATGAGGGTGATTAAGAACGCTAATACAGACAAAAATCAGCCCAATTGATGCAAAAAGAAAAATGTTCTGTGGGATTAGCAGATCCTCATTGTGATTTTTAGATCAGAGAAAGCAAACGCGTGAATAATCCCGGCACGGGGGAGCAAGATTTGCTGACAAGCCAGAAAATCGACTTTCAAACAGAGCGATCAAAATGAAATGCTCACATTTCAGAAGAAGCTCGGTAGGGCGTTTAATCGGCCTGATTTGGCTTTGTTTTATCGGGTTTCGGAAATGCTGACATGCTGGACCAAGACCTTGGGTGAGGACAAATGAGACGTGCTGTATTTTGGTCAAAGGGTGGCTCGGTTCTGGTTCACCTTACAACAAGAATGTTTTGGGTTCAAATCCCAGCTAAGAATCATTTCTTTGTCTAAACCAGGGGTTTCAAACTCGGGTCCTGGAGGGTCGGTGTCCATCACTAAACCTGAAAATTAACTGCTGAGATGATCCAGGTGTTTCTGAGCAGGAAAATCACCAAAACTGGACCACAAAACGATCCTCCATGGGGTTCCACACCCCTGGTTTAAACTGAATGTTCTCCCCCTGCCTGTGGGGGTTCTGGGTACTCCAGTTTCCTCCCACCGTCCAAAAACATCCATGTCAGGTGAGTTTGAGATGTACCCTCACCAACCTGGTTAACCCTTAACACGTGAGGATCCATGCTGGATGTGCAACAAATGGTAAATCGTCATCATACGGCAAATCAACTCCTTATATGGAAGTTCCCCCGGTTTGTGTTGGTGCTCAAGGTGTCAGACGTCATTCTGAGCTTTGTTTGGGGTTCCTGTGTCTCGTAGAACCAAAGTTGTAAAAAAAAAACATGTAGTAATAAAAACTACTACTGAAGTTTTGGTCACGACATCACACACAAATTACCATAAAGAACAAAAATTAATGAACAAATTCCTTTATTTCTGACCTGTTTGGCCATAAGATGACCAGCCCTGCCACTCGCGGGGCCTCTGTCAGGTAACCTGGGCAAAGCTAGTCTGAATGGAGAAGCATGGACAGATTTCTTTCCATCAATGTTCTGTGCTGCTGAGAAAGGCGGCGTGGGCCCCATAAATCACGCTTCTTGTAAGATGAATCCTGCAAGTAGAGGTTACAGCCTGTCCCTGACCTCGGAGGCGCTTTTGAAAAATTCGTCTGGCATTTTGTGTCTGGGACAAGGGCAAAGGTGTTGGTGGCAGAGCTGAGGCTCCCTGATCTGGGGAGTGACAGGCGGGGCTAAAGGCGCGTGTCCCCGTACAGGCGAGGCAGCTGTGATGGCATCCTGAGATCCTCAGGCCTTAACCAGCCAAGGGGAATCATCCTGACACCTCCTCTGTCTACCCCCACCCACCGTACTCCAGCCCGACAGGCCTCTCCTTTTCTGACATCTCTCCAGGTGGTGCGGGATGACCCTCGTCCGCAGCCCCCCTTAGAGGAATCGTTGACCTTTTTTTATTCACATGACATTGGAGTTGTGAAGATACTTGGCCAGATTGCTGCTTAAGTGGAAACGCTCAAGGTGTTCGGAGCAAGTAAGAGATGCCTGTCGGCCTGTGGACAGGCCACCGAGAGACCAGGAGTCGTTTAAGATGACAATTAAGCCGCTGGATGACTGTCACCTTGAGCTCTACGGGGATTTACCTCATGAAAATGTTCCCTGCTCCGTTGTTGCAGGGCTTGCTTTATGGACCCTGTCCGCAGAGGAATGCACATTTATGTTTTAGACCCTCTTGGATCCCCTCTAATGTATATTGGGAATGGCCTGGATCCCACTGAGAGTGTTGCTTGCAGATATGGAACCCACTCATTGTTTCGAGTTGGACTGGCCACTGAGAGACAGTTCAGCACCTCTAAAAAAAACCCCTGAATACTGATCATAATTCATGACATCAATTTCCAGGCCCACTCCATGACAGAGCTTAGATAAGAATAAATATCTTGCAGGTGTTCCTCATACTTGACGCCGGCTGCACTCTGGCTGTCTTAACAGCTGTTAATCATAACAAAAATGTATTTTCCAGGCTTACAAGAGCATTAATATGGAACAGCAGGGTACCCTCGTGATTCAGGTGGAGAATGCTGTTTCTGTTTGTTTATTTCTTTATTTACTGGGCTTGAAAGACCATCTGGTGGGTCTGCGTGTTAGGGAGGACCTGCCGAGTAGCCGTGACCTTGGCGTGTTGGGAATTTGAGGCTGTGAGAACACAGACGTGGCCCAGAGACAGATCAATCCATACAGAGGCCTGAGGTGAGATCTGCTCTCATTATGATTGACAAGAGCAGGACTGCTGCCAACCCTGGCTTTCCACACTGTCAAAAATAGATGCTCTCCACTCAGGTGCTCTTCACAAAGAGACGGAACAGCCTGCTCAGGACTGCGTTTGTTGTTCTTGGTGTATTTGATGCTCTTTGCTGTACTTGGGATCAACCCCCCCCACCCCCAAGCTCATTTAAGGATTGTGATTTGACAGTGATATTCTCCTGAGAAGTCCAGTGGGATGTTACTGTAGTAACACATATGTATACTGTATGTATAAATGCATTAAAATGTATGTTCTCAATCATGAAGCAGATTAGGTTAGCTGGGCTATACATTATGGCGGTACGCTGTCGAGAAAATAAAAAAAAAGGTTATAAAAAATGAAAGACCACAGTAACAAAAGTGGCTCTGACAAAAAAAACTTTCCACTTAAAAAAGGAATAATCACTCGTGTGGTTACTCGTCTGAGACCTATTGGACATTGCATTTTCCAGGAATACAAGATTTAAGGTTTATATTTCTGGATATAACACGGTTCCTGTACACCTGTGAAAAAAAGCCATACGTGGTGCTCAGAAAATCACCCGGTCCTGACACCACCAAGACCAAGGAACTCATCGTAAACTTCAGGAAATGCTGAGAAGTCAGAATACATGTAATGGCCACCCCGACAGTGGTGAAAAAAGTTCAGGGCTATTCAGTTTCAATAGAAAGTGGGAAACATGAAAGTCACTGGGGGTTCGGGGGTCACAGAATTTCGCGCTGTCCAGGCTTTCGTTCCCATTTTAACGCCGTCCGGTACTAAACCAGAACCCTGACCATTAAAGTCATTAGAGTAGATACATCACGAAGCTTAAACTACAGAGGATTTCCCCTCGCTGTGTGTGTGTGTGTGTGTGTGTGTGTGTGTGTGTGTGTGAGACCGTATTCTCTTTCGTTACTGCCAGCTCTGCTCTGCTTTTCTTTAACACACCCATTTTCTGACAAATCCCGCCTCTTTCAGCTGCTATTGGCTAATAATATGCAACTTCTGTGCTCGGATTGGCTAATTTTATTCAGCAGATTACCAAGCGGGGGAATACCAGCCAATCATGATCCAAAACCCATAATTTTATTATATCAGACGAATCACACACTGATTTACTGGCAGTCTTGCGGCCATAAAACATTTCAAAAGGGCCATGGGCCGCTAGCTGAATAGGCCTGACATAATTCAAGAAAATAAACCTCAGCAAAAACCTTCTTGTGATGTTCTACCACAGCGGCGCTGAGCAAATTCCCCACATGGTCCACCAGCTGTTCTGCTGCTACACTCCCTGCCATGAGTCTTCAACTGAAAAATCTTCAGGGCCTTCTCTTGAGGAGAACCCTCTGACAGCATGGAGCAGGCACCATCTCCATAAACCTGCCACACCCCTGCCACCACCTCTCCTCTCTCCTGTCCCCTGGATGACACCACAGATGTCTTGTACTCAGGGTGCCAGGCTGAGAAACGGTTTCTGCCCCAGAGCAGTCAGATAACCAGCCAACCTTTCTAATCTAACCCAGCAGTGCTGCTACACACATATACACACACGCAAGTATACCTAACCACATTCCTGCTTCAATAATGACAATAGAGGTATCTTACCTTATCTGATCTTGCTATTCCTTTATGAGATCAACTGAGTAATAATAATACAATGAAGATAATATACAGTGGAGGAAATAATGATTTGATCCCCTGCTGAATTATAATTAGTGTTGCTTTCGGCAACGGAAATTATGACTAAATATCGTCGTCAACGAACATTTATCATGTGACTAAAACGAGACGAGAGGCAACGTAAATGCTGGTCATGTGACGATAACTATGAGAAAATATATCGTGTAAAATTGTTGACGAATAAGAATGAGACTAAATGTGCTTTACAAAATAAAAAGTACGCTAAAAATGTCTCTTCATTTTTGGTGACTAAAGCGAGAAGAGACGTTATTTCCTGAATGATAGGGAGCGGAGACAAAAGTATTGGGACAATCGACCTTGGAGTTGTCCAGCGTTACGTCCCAATACATCCAATGAGAGGCACGCAGGGCCAATATAATGGGACGCAGGGCCAATATAATGCCTGGGAGAGAGAAATCACACACACACACACACACACACACACACACACACACACACACTCACACACAGCATTTTGATAAGCAGCCTTTCCAATATCCATGCAAAAAAAGCTGATCCTAAACTGTTCTGATTTAGTTGTGTAGAATATATTTGTTCAGGAATAAAAAAAATATTCATGCAAGTTCAGACTTCTTTACAAACATGGGGTTTATATAGACCCCACACTTTCATTTTATTATTTGCACTCTTTAGTGATGTGTTGTTATTTTATTTATTTATTTAAATTTATGTGTACTTCTAAGTTCTAAAATGTTTGATTGGCAGAATAAACATCGTAAATTTAAATCAGAGTGTCTTCTGTGTCTGGAACGGATGCACAGTATTCTTGAGTTTATAAGTATAATAGTGTGGCGAACGGTGGAGGAAGGCGACACACACACTCGGAGAATTCTTTTCTTTGGCTTTTATTGGCACCACAAATGC
>JBBIGB010309776.1:2500-10859 GCA_037577075.1 Alestopetersius hilgendorfi | reverse complement strand
TGGTTTCAGGGTCTTCAACAAAAATTGTTGAGCCAAGCTTGGGTTTAAGTTCAAAACTGTGCTTTTTGTACAGAATTGGTCACAAATTTGTTTCCTGATTAAAGCTCTGGGTGACATTTCCCCATCACACACCTCCCAGCTTTACATATCAATTGTGATCTTTTTCCTTTCCATGTTCTCCTTTGTCCACCATTTGGCTTTAGCGTTCTAATCCTCCAAGTAGCCTGTCTTCCACCCCCTCTCCAGTGTAATCCCTCTATTCTCATGCTGGCCCACATCTGGCACGCTAAACATTAAACACACTGATTGATGATGTATTGATCACAAGCTGTTTCTTTTGCTCTTCGTCTAGGTGCTGAGTCGACAATGCCTTATCTTTGCGGGCCACCTTGCCAAGCGTGGCATTCTTTTTTTCCCCCAACCTTCTGGAGAAAATAGAAAACTGTAGGATGGGGAAAGTGAAACCGGTTTGAAATGTTTAAAATCTGCTGTACCATTCATGTGCCTTTCACAGCTGTCTGCAGGAGGGTGTTGGACAAAGACACCAAGAGGTGTGTCTAAAGGGGAACCGTGGTAAGAGTTATTATATTTCATCTTAGACCTTCCTGTGGAAAGATTTCACTTCATTCCCCTAGTACAGCAATGACATGGAGGCTTTTACCTTTTGACTTTTTATACTTCCTCTCTTTTTCTTTCACTCCTTCCAATTTAGTAAAGAATTTAGGAAAAGAAAGGAACAGTAAATTACACATGTCTATATGACATTTCTAACTAATGTTCGACTTTAGGGAAACTGGTCAAGACTCCTGCTGGATAATCATTTTTTCTGACCACTTTTTTCTTTTTTTTTCACTTTTTCAACCTCCATTCCTCCACTTCAGCATCTTTATTCTTTTTTCTTCTTTTTCTTTTTTTCTCTTTCTCCCACCCTGCCTCCTTCCACTGGTGTGCCTCTCGCACAGACCATATCATTCTCCTTGCCCACTGGATCCTTTCCTCACTCTGCCACTTTTTTCCATGGCATGTTCAGATGGTGTCATAAGCATCAGCTTCAGCTGGCGCTTCAGTTTAGCTGCTCCTGCCATTTCCTGTTCAAGAGAGTTCTCCCTCTCAGCTTGTCATCACACTGAGCAATTTTGTGAGGTGAGCAAGGCCTGGGTGGACCAGTGCAAGATCTGGATCTAGATAACATGCTAAAAGCTCTGGTTATTGGGTTTGCGGGATGACTGGGTCAGGCTAGGTTTATGGGAGGGAAGCAAGGGAGGGGTAGGCAGGAGACGGGGAGGGAGGTGCTACTGATGTCCTTTCTCTTTTTTATCCTTTTCTTGCCCTGTTTCACTCCTTTCTTTCCGTGGCCTGGCTGAACCCTAGCTGTGAGACACCCTTCAGCATGGAAGGTTGTCTTGTTGCGAACTGGCCTTGACTGCCACTAATGCCTGTCACTAACACCTTTCACTAGACATTCACCAACACTTCCCCTCCCTCCTATACGCGGCCCGATTCTGCCCGAAAAATACCATTGCATCATATCCAGGAAAGTGCCATTGCTACCCAGGGACTAAGGGAAAAAAACAGCGAAGAGGGGAAAATCTTGTGATGCGGGACACTGGTCAGGGTGATCTGTCACTGAAAATACTGAGCTAATTGAACATCCAATCCCCCCCATCCCAGCCAGCTGTCAATCTAAAACCCATGTCAAGAACAAAACACTAAAATACGCCACAGGAGCCTTGTTTCCTGAGAAAATGTTGATTCCCTGGGTACCGGGAGGGTCAACAAGATGGAGGAAAACACATCATTCTCCACTTAACCCCTCCTACTGCAGAGCAGCAGCCAGTCACAACAAATTAACCGCTAAATGGAGAACTTGCCTGGCTATGACTTGCTGCTGGCCATCCAGCGAACAAAAGCAAGAAAAGGACACAGACAGCAAATGAGATCTTCTTCATCCTCCGCTGCTCCACTGAACTGTCTTTAACCTCTTTTTCTACCAGGCGCACTCTGGGAACACACCCTCGTCAGTCGCAGTGCATGAATCTTTCACAAGCCTGGCTACAAACTGGGCCAAACAAACATTAGCTCCACACTGAGATAAAGACCATTGAAGTGACATAGAGAAAATCCATGGCAGCTGTTGGATCAGGTTTAACATGGACATGCAAAAGAGATGCCTAACAAGCTCTGATCATGCGAGTTTTTAGGTTCAGTCCTCAGGTTGCTGCTTAAGTGGCTAAGCTGATGGACTTTCTTTTTTCTTTTTTCACAACAATGTATCATTTGATCGATACTCAATACTCTTTTAACAAAGACAAATTGGCGAGGTCATGTCCTGTGGCCCATACTGTATGCAATATGTAGGTCTTCCATGCCTCTGCATAGGGGCCTCAACAGACCAGCCATTGGTGTAAACCCATGGCTGAGGGACTATTGGGTGATCTGACCTATAGTTTGTACATGCTCCAGGGGCACCACTGGAGACTGAATAGCTGCATGGTAGCACCTTTCAAGTCATTGCTTTTTCATGCTAGACCATTACAGCCTACAGGGCCTCTCACGACCTCACCAAGTCCTTGCCTCAGGAACCACATGGGATTCAGTCTGTGTGTGCAAGGACATTCAGAGAAGGCGTCAGGTGGCTATATCTCCACTCATATTGACGGATGATAAAAATAAAAGACCACAAAAGAAATGCTGGGAATAAAAAATAGAAAGAAAGAAAAATGTGTCTAAAATATCAGAAGAACAGAACACGCTCTGTCTGCACTTCATGCCCATGGCTGCTCTGCTCCACTTCAACAAAAGAGCAAAGTCAGGCAAAAATAAAACTCAGGCACCAATTCATGGTGGAGACTGAAAGTCAGGTCACTGATATTTTTCCCAAAGCAAGCCTTAGATTTTTTGTACTTGTTGTTTCTGTTTTTTATACTATAAGTCTTGTTTGAAAGTTGAAAGGTTGAAATCTGTTGATTATCAGTTTGATCATTAGTCTTTGATCAGGGGCAAAAACTTGAGCCAGTACTCCTTGCTGAGAAGAATGGTTATCTCGGTGTTCCGAAGTCGAATGCCTAGTTTAAGGGGAATTCCACTGTTTATTTCTTTGTTTAATTTCCGCATCATTTAAGATGTGAATGTCTTTTTAAGAGGTTTGATGAAAGATCACATTGGTCAGAATTGTCCACAGTGGTGGAACCAAACATCAAAGCTTTTAAAGCCTCTCTCTTAGAAAGTTATCATATGAAACACTTATGGATACAATGTCTGATAATAACATACTTTGTTTAATCCATCAATCTGGAAGAATTCACTCATTCATTCATTTTCTGTAACAGCTTAATGCTTACACTACGAAACCAAACCCCTTAATTTTACTTTATAAAATTGCCTTAATTTTGACCATAATTTCCAGAAAATTATAGAAAATTATTGGGAAAAGTGCACAGATTAAGGAGTAAAACTACGGAATTTTTGTCTTACTTTTTAGAAATTACACCTTAAATATTAGAACCTCCTGGATAAATTCTGTATGTTTAAGATTAAGGAGTTTCACCCTTGTGCCTGAAATCTTAAGGTAAAATTAAGGGACAGCTTCACAAATTAATGGCCACTTAATTCAGATTAATGGGGTTGGCGTATTTTCAGGTAGGGTTAAGCACATTGTGTTTCTTAGTGTTACTAGGCTAGCAGGGACCCAGAGCCTATCCTGGGGTCTATGGGCGCGGGGCAGGGACTAGCCCACCACAGGGTGTATGCACACACCATTCACTCACACACACCTATGGCCAATTTATAACCCACAATTCACCTGACGAACTGTGGGAGAATCAATCAGGAAGTAGTACAATTGAATGTTTCCCACATTTAGCACAGTACACCTAAATGCTCTGCTCACTGATGCCTTCGGATCGCTCATAAAATAACTGTACTATAACTATACTACTCTATAGTATACTATCACTGTAAATATATATAATAAACCATTTCAGATTAAACCACTCTAAATGACTTTATTTAGCCCTCAATGATTCAGTTATGGAAAAATCAGTAGACTTCTCCTCAAAGAATCTCTGTTCTTGAGTTTCGTGACAAGAGGCTTTCATACAACAGCTGGTCCTAGACCGGCTGCTGTTTCAAAAATCTAATTTAAGGGTTTGAAATGAACACATGCTCTAATGTGGAACTGCCGAGGTGGAATTGCTGGCCATTTTTAGTGACGGCCAATTATTGTAGGGCTTCAAATAAAGAGGAGGCGAGAAGAGCATTCATTTCCACAGCTGTAAAGGAGCCTAAAGCCATACAGAAGCCAAAATATTGCTTCATACTTGAAACCATGGCTCAAGTTCCAAAAATACATCTTGTCAAAAAGTAATGAGATTACTTTCTATCTTCAGGTCAATGCTCAGCTTAAAGGGGGAAAGTTTATTAACTAACTGCCTTTTCAAATTTTCATGGTTAAACAACCAACCCTTTGGTCAAAACCAGGCCACTCTAAGCAATGCTGAGACAAAATACCGCATGAAAGTCTAAGCACGAACTGGGAGAAGAGTGTAAAAGAAAAATAGTGTGTGGTGTTGTTTTTCTTTCTTAATGATCTGAAAGCAGTTTTCCAAAGATTCCCAAGAGGGTCGGTGAGGAAAAGTGCACTAGACACAGCCCACTTCCCTAAAGTCGCCATCAGCCTCAATCAAATTGTAGCCTAAGCCCTGGCACCATATCTTCAATCAATGCAGTCCATTAATGCGGGGCCTTCAGAATTATCGACGCCATCATTGGCTGAAAAAAAAAGCTCCCGGGTGATTCACAGCGGGAAGTCAATTTAAAGAATCAATAGCGAGCTTATTAGCTGAAAAGTTATTATGACAAAACAATTACGCGGCCAGCAATTATTCCAGGTCGGAGTGTAGCTACAAACGAACTTTTGATGAGACATCACACTGGTGGACTCTGGCGGTTACCGATAAGGCGTGCGTGTTTACATTTCATTCACTTGTTCATTGTTCTGCTTTGACAAATGGTTGCATAGGCATTTGTCCCAAGGTCTAGATGTTCTGGTCACCTGCTGGTCATTATTATGTCTACAGTTTGTTCAGAGCCAGCTAAGAAACGAGTCTTCTATGACTAAGCTGAAAGGGTTTGTTTTCCATGAGTTGTAGTCAACCTAGCTGACTCAAGTTGTCTCTGGATTACATCTGAATATGCAAAGCTCAGAAAATGATTCGCCATCACCAGGGTATTGACTAGCACTCTCATTCTTAGCCACGGACTAATATGACATTAAACAAAATGAGTGATTGGCACACAGAGCCACAGGACCTGCTCAGCACTACCCAATTTCATACTCTCAAAACCTAATGTATGAAAACACACACACGTTGAGAGGAGAAATTAGGTCTGTTTATCCATGTGTGGTCTAACGTAAAAGAGGCTAAATCAGCAGCAGTAGACCAGCCCCCCAGTGTGGAGAGAGGGAGAAGTATTCTACAAAATAGAGCCTGCATCCTACGCTTTCTTGTCCTTTTGTTATTTACTCCCTGGGTTTACAAATCAAAACCAGTAATTCTAAAATGAGGAATTCTAAAACAAAATAAACATTGATTTTTACATGAAATATAAACACAGCCAACTGCAGACAGTGTGAATAGGAGGGGCTAAACTGAACACAAAACGACTCTGAATATCTGAAGCTGTTTGTGGTTTAGTTAGTCCATATATGTACTGCATGAACTGGGTAGTGAATGCTATACCATTTGCGGCGGCTGGTAGTCTAGTGGTTAGGGCGTTTGCCCTGCGAGCAGGAAGTGGTGGGCTTGAATCACAAGATTGTTAGTGGCACCTCTGAGGTACCTTGAATAAGGTACCATCCCCACACACTGCTCCTCGGGCCTTGGCTGCCCGTGGCTTCCTTTGGTGAATGGGTTAAACATAGAGGAAGAATTTGGCACTGTTCACACTGGTGTATTCACATATGACAGAATGCTCTCTTTCAATATACTTTGAAATGTTATGTATATGCTCAAGTGACTTTAATTAAAAAAAACATGAACATTTGCTATGATTCAGCACTCTAAACAACTTCACAGCAGCAGCTTTTTGGGTATTGTTTTCTGACAGGCATTGAATCTGTGTAGGTGATCACAAATGAAAACTTTCAACCAGCACTGACTATGGTGATCACAGGGATGTTTGATAGAATAATGCAAGAAATTTGGCAGATCATATTGTAAGCATTTTCTGTGCTGTGATACTTCTGTGAAATGCTAAAACTGGTCATGAAATTGGGACTGCAAATGTTGTAAAAATTATTTTACCACAGATTTTTTTTCAAAAATGTTTTTGCCAGCTACCTTGCTCAGTCATCCTCAATTAGGCCCAACTAAAGTCGAGATTGAGACTGGGCCTCATCATGGTAGTCGTCAAGAGTGACTAACTGTTTTGTCATGGAGCTGAGAAAGTCATTTTCTTGCATGTACCAGGCCAGATCTGCACAGTGCTGCATTATGTTGAATAAGCCCCATGGACTGTGTGGGAAATGGCTTTTGAAATGAGCTGTAGGCTAAACATCTGCCCTCATTCGGACGGTTTTGAGCAAACACTTCAAACACTTGACAATAACCTTTCAACCCATCTCAAATCTAGTAGAGGAAAATCTCGCAATTGAAATTATAGAAGCTGTTCTTTATTTAATAGTAAAAAATTCATTCATAAACGAGGGGAGCAATATGTGTGGACTGTTCGAGGGTACCTCAGTGGTGCCACTAGTAGTCAAGCTACCCCTCTGTGGGTCTGATAAATGAGCCCAAATGGAAGATGAATCTTGGGAACATTAAATTACATGTGACTGATAAATCAGCCACACAGTTCTTGTTTTTAAATTGTGTCTAGGCAATTCTGCTGTTCATTGATCCAAAGAATTCCAAACTAATCAGTCATTTGTTAACATAAATAAAAAATGTAGACCCCAAAAATTGAAAATTGCCTTTTCTTTGAGACAGAGTGTGAGCTTTCATACCAGGCCCCAAAGGCCCAACTGTTCTGTTTCCAGTAAGACATTATTTCACTAAGAAAGTTTTCTTTTGCTTTCTTTGCTAAAGTTTCACACATACACACACAAGCAGCAAAACCATAAATGGCCTTTCTTTAATTTCTTTTTTTCTTAGAGTGAATTTACTTTTTCAGTGTGACTGGGTCAGAGTCTCTATCTGGGCTGTGTTAAAATAGTGCATAGACACATAATTAAACTTTCTATTTTGTACATTTTTAAGTTTTTATTTTATTTCATTTTATGTTTCTGTTTTTATTTAATTTAAATTTTAATGTTTTAAGTTAAATCTTTTAAAACTTTTTTTTTCCAAAAAGAGTTTCTCATTTATATTTTTAATTTTAGCCAAAAGTCAGCATTCTAATGCATGTCTCTGCTGTTTTCCTCCCTCTGTTATTGCACAGAGTCACCATGGGTGGGCAGTGTATTTAGCACACTCTGCCTTGGACAAGCTGTACTAACACTGATCCAATCTGTTCCCTTCATACGCTCATCTTCAAATGTCAGTGGACGGCTGAAAATACAGACATTTTAACACGAACAGGAGAACGTTTCACTCGCATGTGAGCATCTCCACAGGTGACCCTGAAGCTCTGGGAGATTAATAAGTCATAAATCTGTGGCTCTGTGAGCTCATTTCAGATAGACAGGCACTAATGGAACTGAAGACCACATGAATGTGGAAAATACATACATTTCAGCTGTGCTCTCTATAAGAGGAGATGCTACACAAAAAGTTGAAGCTTTTTGAGTTGAAAGCTCTTGGTTGAAGAGTTAGTGCTGCAATGATGGATACCCTCTCTAGACCATCTGTATATGTGTAAATCCCCTTTCCATGTTTCAAGCCCACTGGTTGTTCTTTCTACTCTCATACAGAAGTGATCTGGCAAACACACTCACTTTGCATGAGAATTCAGCTTTACTAGTCCACTGGCCATTGAGAAAACTACTACTACTATTAATAATAATAATATATTTTTATATATATAGTCCTGGTCATCCTGCTCATCTTCTTGGGTGGGCTTCACTCTTCACTCTTCACACGTTTCACTCGTCATGCAGGCTGTTCTTAACTTTGACAGGATACACGGTAATTCATGCAAAAGAGTGTAAATGAGAAGAATCGGCGTGCTTTCCATGTTCCATCAGAGGCTTGTTCCTGAGGGACGAAAGAGAGAGGTGTGGAACAAATGAGTATGCAGTTCAGTTCATACTCGCTTGGGATTTGCTCATAGAGGTTAAATAGCCAAGCCCAGAGAAGTCAGGGTATAAATGAATATGTAAATGTGGGATAAAAAGTTAAGTCGATAACATTTTATCTTA
>JBBIGB010309748.1:0-10861 GCA_037577075.1 Alestopetersius hilgendorfi | reverse complement strand
CCACAGGGAGCCAGTGAATGTTCTGTAGTAGAGGCCACAGGGAGCCAGTGAAGGTTCTGTAGTAGAGGCCACAGGGATCCAGTGAAGGTTCTGTAGTAGAGGCCACAGGGAGTCAGTGAAGTTTCTGTCGTAGAGGCCACAGGGAGCCAGTGAAGGTTCTGCAGTAGAGGCCACAGGGAGCCAGTGAAGGTTCTTAAAGATGACCAGAGAGCTTAGAGATGATCAGATACTGTACAAGTAACTGTGGGGCTTCTGTGGTGAGAAAGGGTCGGATTCTTCAGATATTGTACAGAAGGTATCTGCATGTCCTCGTCATCCAACATGACACCAAGATTTCTTACCTTCTTTGAGGGGATGATAACACAGTTCTCAAAAGAAACGGTGAGGCTGTGGCTTGGTGATGGATGCTCTTTGATGAAAAGCAGCTCAGTCTTGCTGGGATTCAGCTTAAGGTGGTGGGCCGCCATCCAGGAGGAAATGTCAGCCAGGCAGTCTGAGATGCGGGTCGAGACCTGATCATCACTGGAGGGGAAAGTGAGGATTAGTTGAATGTCATCTGCATAAAAGTGGTAGGAAAATCCATTTGAGGCTATTACATCCCCAAAAGAACCAGTATATAGAGAAAAAATAAGTGGTCCAAGGACCGAGCCCTGAGGTACACCAGTGGACAATCTTCGGGGGGCAGAATGGGGGTCTTGCCATGCTACCTGGTACTTCCGGTCATCAAGGTAGGATTCATTACCAGGCTGTGCCCAATATCCCAAAGCTGGAGAGAGTAGCCAAGAGGTTCTGATGATTAACTGTGGTGAAGGCTGCAGAAAGGTCAAGAAGAATCAGAGAAGAAGACAGCTAGGAGTGCCATTTCAGTAGAGTGCGCAGCCTTGAACCCAGACTGAAGCCTGTTTTGCAAAATGTTAAGTTGGTTATAAGCAGCCCGTTCCAGGACTTTCAAAAGGAAGGAGAGAAGAGATACTGGTCGGTAGTTGTTGATATCTGAGTCCAGCGTGAGTTTCTTCAGAATCTGTGTGACCACCGCAGACTTGAAAGCAGATGGGACATGGCCAGTGCTTAAGGAGCCATTGATGATGTAGGCGATATGCAGGATTAGACCTGAAGACATGTTGTACTTCATTTAATTTTTTTAAATTCATTTAATAAAAAAATGATGACAGTTCATTTCTACAGCGTAAAAACTTGCCTTTATCTACTATGCAAATGTGTAATGGGCAGTTGCAATATACAGGCTCTGCCTCTACTGCCATGGATGTATGTAATGCAGCTAAAAAAGGGAAACAGACCACAGACATAAAATATTACTAGACTCCATATGACCAGGTGACTCGTATGTCAACGTCGTCGCCATATTGCGAGAGGCACTGCTGTGGAATTGTGTAGTTTTAAAGTAATCTTTATGTGCTGCTCGGGGCTTTACAAACTGCTAAACGCTCCAAACCAGATCCTGGGGGATTACATTTCATAGGTAAAACTGAGCAATAGTTTTGAATATATTTGGCCAAATCCTAACCTTAGCTAAGTTAGCAAAGCTATGCATTCCTGTGTTCAAGTCAGCCTCCAAACAATGTTTTGGCTAAATGTAAGCACTATAAAAAAAAGGTGGATTTCTTTAGGAAACCTCTGAAGTTTGAAAAAAGTTAACTAAACAGCTAACAACCTTCTAAACAGTTAGTGCCCATGTTTAGCCCAAACGCTGTTTGTAGTGCAACGCATAGCTTTGCTAGCTTAGCCTGGCTTAGCTAAGGTTAAGATTCATAAAACGGGATTTTATAATGGCCAAACATATTTAAAACAAGTGTTCAGTTTTACCTATGAAATGTAATCCCCTGGGATCAGATTTTACTTTAAATCTACTTAATTCCACAGCAGAGCCCCTCGCAATATGGCGGCAACATTGACGTACGATGCAGCTAGTCTAGTGTCTATGGTTGAGATGCTGCTATAAAAGACCCGCACAGGCAGCAAAATAAATTAAAAAAAGTATGTTCCTGACAAGACGACTGGCATATTTTTTCCCGCTTTGCGAAAGCTTGCGACAAAATATATATATATATATTTTTTGTTTCTAGGAGAGGCAGGTTGTGGACCTCAGATTTACACTACAAAAATGTTTAGGCCTTTTTTTTCACCATATCACAGATTTACGGTTTTTCACTATGTGCGGGTGCACTTGGAATGCAACCCCCGCGATAAGCAGGGGGTTTACTGTATTCACATTCTTTAGCGAAATATTCATTTACAACAACATGCAGCTCAGTCATCAGTCTTAAGCCATTCATCATTCAGTCATAGTATCCAGCAAACCAAATTCCAAATATGGGAACTGTTTTTCTGAAAACAGTCACGGTCAATAGGTCATGGCTATAAAGCTGCCTAAGGCCAGAGTTTAAAGCCTGCATTGTTTCCATGAGAAGGCACTATATATCTTACAACAGTGAGAGAATCTAGAGTAGACAGGGCCGTGGTTACATGATGCAGTCTAGCCCACCCAAAAAGAGGTGTGTAAAAAGCTGACATCATTTTCATTCACTTCTGAAAATTGCTAATATGTAATAATGATCAATATGTTTATTTCATATAGTGCCTTCTAGGATTTGAAATCCTAGAAGCAGGAATACAGTATACAATCAACAAAAAGCAAAGCAACCAACAAAGCACTGGTTTTCCCAGCCGAGAAGAGGGGTAAAGAGGTCCCCCCGCTCATTTCGCATCATTTTAGCGGCTAACCAAGGAAAGTTCATGAGCGATAGGCACTCTCAGTCAAGATGGCAGCAAACCAACATCAAAACACACACAAACATCATACAAACAGCAGTATACAATCAAATAATTTGGCGCTCAACGATTTGGCTCTTCTCTCCCTCCCACCTCCTTCCTGCTGGCTCTCCTGTCTTCTCCTGTTTAGTGTCTGTCTATGAGACTCTACTTGCCCTGCTCTCCGAAACACAGAATTATGGATTTGATCAACTGGTCTCTGAATGCAATTGACACCATCTTCTCGACCAGAAGCCTGGGTTCGGGGGAACCCAACTGTCCTGCAGGAACGGTCGTGACTGGATATGTGATGGACGAGTGGAAGAAGTGCCGCGTCATGTGCCAGGCAGCGCCTTCCTTGGAGAATGTGGAAGACATCTACCTATTCGGAACAAAGGACAGTCTGGGGGGGGGGTCTTTTTCTCTCCTCCTCTTACCTTACATTTACATTTACGGCATCTATCAGATGCTTTTATCCAAAGTGAATTCCATTCCCTAACTACAGGGGGCAGTCTCTCCCTGGAGCATCTTGGGGTTAAGGGTTTTGCTCAGGGACCCAGTGGTGGTGCTTAAGGTAGGATTCGAACCCGAAATTTAATTTATTTTTGTGTGGACCGCATCGATGGCAGTTTTCTACCGAGCTTGCAGAACGATTACACTACAATTCTCGCTGCATCCATAAGGCCACCAGCATCGTGGATGACCCCCACAATCAGTTCAGTTCAGTTGAGCTTTATTATCAGGACTGTGAGCATGTACAGTTTTGCCAAAGCATTGAAATGAAACAACAAAAGATTTAACGAGACAATAAGATTAAACAGTCCCTGGAAAACATTTTTGCCTTTTCAAAAACACCCACTTTATTTTTTAGTCAGAAATTGCTTTCACCCACCACTAACAGGTTAATATCAACACATATGCACCATCTATTTTCAGATAATAATGAGGAGTGTATTGATTACCCGTTTACACTAATTGTGTGTGCCTGTTTCTTGACTGGTATTCTGTCACTGCTTTAAAGCAGCCCAGCTATTGGCCAGAAACAAAGAGCAGGGAGGTTGCAGCTGCTTGGCCTGGGGGTGAGTGTAGGTCAAACACCCTACTACCCGGCCTAATTTAGAGCACATGGCTTACTCCGCCTAACAGATAGTGTTACAGTCAAACGTTATATATCTTGCAGAACTACAACGTACAGCAAATGCCAAGAGTGTCAAACTGTGACCGGGGGCCGGCACCAGGCCTGAATTCATACAATTCTGATGGGTGGGGGTGCATAGTCATCCTTTGAGTGAACATACTTCCAGGTGAGAAGAGTAAAATCTGCAGAATTTGCCGTCTGGGGGACTCTGAAGCAATGGCATGCTTTTGTGTTTTGAATAAGATGGTTTTTCAAACAAATATGGGGCTTTGTTTTTATATTACAGTAAAATTAACGAACAAATGTTTGTTAAATATTTTACAAATCCCACGACATATTATTAAAGAAACAATAAATATCGCATTTCATTTAAACACTGTAGTTTCTACGAATACACATTTGCATTTAGCACATTTGTGAACATGTTGTGGTCCATAGAACACAATTTATTTTGTTTATTTAATGTTATGCCACTAAAGTATCTCCATAGTTACACAGATTACATCACAAATGCAGTCAAATCGAGAGGTCCTCTAGTCCAGTCCAGCGGTGGGAATATCTGATGTCTATCAAAATTGAACAAAAGTATTGACCACTAACAATATAAAAGTCAAAATATACAAATCTTTTGGACAACTATTCATACAGGTATTAGTCAACTAAAATGTGGGTGGAGGCTCAGTGGGTAGGATACTTGCTCTCGGACCAAGAGGTCACAGGTTCGAATCCTACCTCCAGCACACCACCACTGGGTCCCTGAGCAAGACCCTTAACCCCAAGTTGCTCCAGGGACAGACTGCCCTCTGTAGGTAGGGAATGGAAGTCGCTTTGGATAAAAGCATCTGATAAATAATGTAAATGTAAAATGTTCACCATTGTGTCCAGAACAGATAAGAGAATGCACCGCTCCCCTTCAGCCCCCAGTGGCCTGTTGTGAGATCACATGATTCGATTACAATTCTTATTCTTTATGCAGTGTTTCAGTGCCTTATGAAATATCAAATTCCACCACAATATGATTCATACTTTTCAAATATTTACTGCTGATAGTCCAACAGAGCACACACAGCAACCAGAGGTCACCAGCGCTTCCCTAGGAGACCTACTTTTCTGCAGAGCTCTAAATCCTGAAGATGTTGCCTCTCACGGATGGAGTTAGTTAAGAACGTTTAAACGGGTTGATTAGTTGGATCAGGTGTGTCAGACTGAGGTATGATCTAAACTCTGCAGAAAGGTGGATCTACAGGGTCAGGGCTGGCGACCGCTGCTCCTCAGAGCTCCCAGGCCCACCTGGTTCTCATGTGCAGTCGATTCAAGTACATCACTGACTGTGCACTTCCTGCTGGAGCAAGTCGCTCATTAAAACACTGTCTAAGAAATAAGCATGGCAGGCTGTAGCAGCAAGAGCACAATAAGAGCACAACAGCTGCTTTAATCATACACAGATTTCCTTAAACACATTTTGAAAGGAATATCTTCACACGTGCTTTAGTTTAGCACTCTGACATCCTACAAAACCACTCACAGGTCAGGTCTACCATTATAAGCTTCCAATCTATTCATTATTATTTATCCATTCATTTCAATCCTGCTTTACGTTTCTCTGTTCATTATGTCATAAGAAAACATTAAAGATGTAATTTTGAGATGTTTCTTTTGATACATTTGTTCTAAGGTTGCACCTTTTTAATGTAAAAAGTTATGATGGTGGGTGTTTGGGTTGGCCTGGCTAAGCCCTACTCCTAGGGATGGAATGTAACAGGGGTGGACAGCAGAGATAAAGACAAGGTGCAGCAGACTAGGCTTGTCACAATACTGTAATTTCAAACTCAGTACCGATACTAGGAGGGTACTCGATACTCGATTAGGTATTTTGAAAAGCGCTTTGTCAAGTTTCAGTCAACTAAAAGTCTAAACATTCTATTTAACCCAGTCAACATAGTATAACTACACAAAGATCTAACTTTCCTTTAGTCAAAACTATTTCACAATTCAAACAAGGTTATCGTGTTATTATAAGCAGCACCCCAATACTTTTGTCTCCCCTCCCTATCGTACAGGAAATACTATCTCATCTTGTATTAGTCAGCGAAACTGAGGAGACATTTTAGCGTAGGTTTTATTTTGTAAACTATATTTAATCTCGTTCTTATTCGTCAACAATATTACAGGATACATTTTGTTATAGTTATAGTCACATGACCAGCATTTACGTTGCATCTCATCTCTGTCCCATCATAAATTTTCGTTGACAATATTTGGTCATAATTTTAGTCATAAAACCAACACTAGCTGAGGGTCCGGTAAAATTTCGTGGCGCTATGTTGTTCCCCGGCCTTTAAACTGTCATGTAAACACTGGATCCCCCTGGTAGCCTGGGGAGGGGCTGCCCGCTGCAGTGCCTGTTGAAAAATATTGTAGTCTGCCGGCGATTTCCGTTAACCGGCAGATGCAAAACTGGCATTTTAGTATCGATACCAGTGATGACATTTTAGTATCAATTAGTATCTGAGAATCGATTTTATTGACAACGCTACTGCAGACCCACTCAGACTGAAAACCATAACTGTATACTGACCTGTGGATTCCCAGTTTATCGTTCAAACTTAGCGATCATTAAGGATGATCACTAAGTTATGAGTATATGTACAAGAAGAAACTGAATAATATTTACAGATGGATGTGCAGTAGTATGAACATAATATACATGGATATGATGCACACAGTATGGATATATGAACATAATATACAGTTTGTATTAACTATAATCAGGAATTACAAGTGGAAGAGCAATGAGCAAAATGTACAGTTTAGTTTTCTACTATTAAATATATATTAAATATATATTAAATATTAAATATTAAATATATATATATATGTATACAGTTTAATTATCTACTATTTAAAAAATATATACAGTTTAATTATCTACTATATCAGAAATGTACAAGTGTATATGTGCATGGATCTGTATATTTATAAGTGGCTGTGTGCAGAGTAGTGCAGTGATTATGTGCCAGATTAAATAGTGCAATGATTATCAGGAGTGTATGTGGGGGGGCAAGGAGTTCAGCAGGGAGACAGCTCTGGGAAAAAAGACTCACATTTGCTGGCTGGTTTTCAGTGTCAGCGCACTACGCCCTAAAATCGCACATTAAAAGTGCGCAAGTGCACAATTTCAGACACACCGAAAGTCAATTCATTGAGGTCATACATTTTTAACTTCATTGTCACGTTGGCATAGATGTATATACTTAGATGAAATACTTAATAATGTAAAGGAGTAGCACATTTCCTCAAAGTGCCAGAAAGGCCTCGGACCTCAAGAGGGTTAACCATTTCAATGATTCCTAACAAAATAGTTGCATGTTTAATCATTTGGTAATGTAACCCCCCGCCGAATACTTGGTATTACCTAACACGCTTTCTCTGCCCACTTTCTCTAACTATTTGCTATATGTTTGCGCTGTCACTGGTGCTAAATAAGTGCTTGCTAACTGAACTGAGGAGACATCAGGCATGAACGGATTCGGACAGACAACACTTTTTGTTGGTCGAGACCAACCGCTTGCAAAAACAAATAAAGTCCTGACTAAAGGAGGTAAATACCCATATTGATAAGTTAGCTGATGATCTGTTGACTGGAGTTGGTTAGTTAGATTGCCAGCCTAGCCTCCTGCGAGGAAAAGCCAGAGGCTGCCAGCGATTCAGTTTCACTGAATTGTAATTTCACTTGAATTGTAAACTAGCTGTTTGCTACAACACAGTCGCAGGTTTTGGCATTGTTTACCTATCTGCCATGCTCCCTGCTTAACTCTCATTGACAGCTAGCTGAGCAAAGGCAGGAAGGTTTAGAGGCTACTCCATTCCTGCACACACAGACATACAGTGAATGACGGCGCACGTTTGTAGGCTTTTTAGTTACAAAAAGATGTAACTAGCAAGCCTACGAATTAGACCTCTTAACTAAGAAGTCAGTGTTCATTTCATTTACACTGAGACGCAAACAGGTTTTTGGTGCTGAACTGCCCAATAATATCTATAGTCTCTTGCTGGCAGAACTGACACCAGTATGGCATCCTGTTAATGCTGTCAAATATTTGTCATTGTATAGTATATGTGTTACATTGTAGACTAATATGTTGTGCATACCTTAATATGTGGTTTACAGATACTTGTGTATTTCCAGGATTTTGGTAGTTGGAGCTGGTGATGCCCACCAATGTGAAATCAGTCTGCCATGTTCAGAATAGAGGTACAAGCTATACTCAAATGCGCCACCTTGTGGAATATATTGTGCGTTGTCATGAATTGTGACATTTGCTGTGTGGTGCATTTAATTAATCTTTAAAAAAATTTGATTTTCTTTCATAAATATTGGACTCACACACAATCAATTTAGTGGTAGCTTTTGACTTTTACAAAAGTATTCTAAATGATGGAATACGAACATAAATAATAATAGTTTAACAGAGTTTAACCGTCACCATGTGATACTTCTGCTATCTGGCAAAACAGCAGCGCACAGCTAAGAGCAAAACTGAAAGCGGTCCTCTGGCCTTTAGAATAAAGGTACTTATTTATTTAAACAGATATCCTGACCCCCTCCCTCCAGTCTTCAGCACAAAGTTACACCCTTGGTTAAGGGCCTTACTCAAGAACCCAGTTCTGGTATGCTGAAGGTAGAATTCGAACCCATGACCTCTTGGTCCAGAGCCAAGCATCCTACCCGCTAGACCCGTTGTCTGTCCAGATGTTAAGATTTTTACTAATCCTCAAGTAGACTATATTTATGAGTAATGCATTTTTATTTTAGGTACTATGTTTTATACACACCATTTACATTCAATATCACTGCATTTATTTTGATACATTTTAATAACTTGGCTCCATTTGTATCTATTCCGTTAAATCAGCTCGTGTTTCGTGTTCCGCTGTAACTGCCGTGTTTAGAACTTCAAAGATGTTTCGTTAGTTCGTTAAAAGTCGACTGTGTTTGCTGTCAGAATAAAAACGCCGCGTTAAAAGTAGCGGCATGTTAAAACTGGAGATATTAAACATGCTACCTGACTCTCGGCTGCTTTCTGTGCTGTCCTGGGTCCGTTAGTCCGCAGCAGACGGTGACAGTAGCAGTAGTCCAGGAGTTTGTCCGGAGTTTTGGGGTAAACGTGGTCGAGGGTGTTCCTTAAGTCTAGACGTTTAGCTCTAACTCGAGTGTAAAACGCAACTGGTTTAAGCTGAAGAAGCGTCCGTGGTTAAATAGAACAGGACCATGTCTGCCCCTTTACTGTACTCTACACAGAAAGACTGTAACATTGTGCGGTCGCCAGGGGGCGCTCTTGCAGGAAAGGGGTGGGGTAGGGCGGGGCAAGACGACGCGCGAGGGCAGCAAGGCTAGCAAGGCTGATCTGTAGAAATACACTATGTATATGGACAAAAATATTGGGACGCCTGACCATTACAACCACAGGGACTTAAATAGCATTAATTTCTAATACATTTGCGTTAATATGGCGTTACCCTTCCCAGCTGTAACAGCTTCCACTCTTCTTGGAAGGCATTTTGGAATGTTACTGTGTGAAGATGTGCCCATTAATGATGTCAGACACGTCAGACAGACACTGATGTTGGATAAGAAAGCCTGGCTCTCAATCTCCGTTCCAGTTCACCCCAAAGGTGTTGGCTGCTGTTGAGCTCAGAGCTCTGTGTGGACAGAGCAGGGCAAACGTATTGCTTCAGCATACCAAGACCTTCTAGACACCGCCATCCTTCCAGCTTTGTGGACACAGAGCAGAAGTAAGGGACTTAGTCCAAAAAGTGGAACCCCCCTCCAAACACATACACACAGAGAATCGATTCAAGATTCTTTAAGATTCTTTAGTCATACACAGTAAAATGCATCTTGAACCGCTCCTTACTGACTGCGCAAACATTATAAATATAAGTATAAATGTAAGTAAAAATATAAATCTGAGATTTTCCAACACAAATCTAAAGGAAGGGACTTAAACTCAGACTTAAGTTTAGACTTTCTTGTTGTAAAGAATGTGAAAATAATATCATTTGGATCAGGAACTGATGAAAAACAAAAAATACAGTTAACTACAACGTTGCACCAGATCCTTTATATCAGACAAGAGGTCGGATGTTGGACCGGGCCAGACTGAGCTCTTCGTCATGTTCCTCAGACCCGATTTTGCATTGTGGCAGGGTGCATTATCCTGCTAAATGAGCTGCTCCCATTGGGGAATTACCATGAAGGCTGTACTTTCTTTTGCAGAGATGTGATTGATCAGGCCATGCCACCTTCTTCCACTGCTCCATGATCTAGTTCTGCTGCTCACATGCATATTGTAAGCACCTGGGTGCTCTGACCAGCTACACAGCCCCAAAGCTGACCGCAGTTTGTGTTACAGTAACGTGTCTGTTTGACAGGATCAGGCTAGGCAGCCTTTGTTACTGTGTCTTTGTTCATAGGGCAAATGTTCACTAATTAATAACCCCCATGATCATCAGTAAGTACATCACTTCTACTCATTTCCACATCAAATACCGGACTGTTTTAGGCTTGCAGTAACAATAGAGATAAATAGATATTACAACTTTTCTCCAATAGCGTGCACTCATCGTTTTTTTAATGATAATAATTATTATTAATTGTAAGGTATTTCAAATTATTTCTCAGCTAAATGTAAGGAAAGATGTAAAGAAACTAAAACAGGAAAAAAGAGAGGAAATGGAGAAAAGACGGTTGTAGGAGAGGGGTATGTGCAGAGGCTGTTATGTGAGAGCATGAACAGACAGACACAGACCCAGCGAAGATAAGGAGTGAGCTGGGAGGTGAAGTGCAAGGGTCAGAAGTTAAAAGGCATTTTTGTTGTGGGAGGTGATCTTGTGGGAGGTGGTCTTGTGGGAGGTGATCTTGTGGGAGGTGATCTTGTGGGAGGTGGTCTT
>JBBIGB010309699.1:0-10866 GCA_037577075.1 Alestopetersius hilgendorfi | reverse complement strand
AGATTTGCGATTAACTAGTTAATTTTAATTAATCGCTTTACAGCCCTAATATATATATATATATATATATATATACATATTGCCACAAAAAGACAAAAAAGGCGGAGGATATTTGCAGTTTCTGCATTATTCCACGTTAGATTGAACCCATGACTGCTGATCCATGTAAAAATGAGAGGTTACTGTGTGTGTGTATATATATACACATATATATATATATAGACACACACACACACACACACACACACACACACACACACATACATTATATATATATATCATCTGTGTTCTTGAACTACTGACAATACCCATGTTATTCGATGATATACCATATCGCCTACTTCTAGGCCCTGCTCCACTATTGTTGATTAACACAAATGTTAACAGTCAGTGCTTGGCCTTGGCTAACAAACTGTATGTGAACAGATGGGCTACAGTGTCTTACAATAGACCAGCATGATAGCCCAGTATGATGTGTTTCTAATAGAGTAGCCAGTGAGTAAAATTCCAGGTACCATCTTTACCATCTCTTCCTTTTCTGGAAATAAGAAATAGAGGATTAATATAAATATTAATCCTGTATTAATAAATATTAATCCAGTTACATAAATCTGAGACAGTAAGTTTTCTTCACATCACCCTGCATGTGCCTTCAATGCCTTTTGAAGACAATTGAACATGACCATAATACTGAAAAAAGTAGGGAAATGTATTTGCATCGAATCCATGAAATGACTTTCTATGGGTTACCTACCAGAGGTATTAAATGCTTTGGGCCTCTTATTCCTATTAAATTCCTATAAATAATATAATTATACTTTGTTTTAATCACAGAGAAAACAGAGAAAACAGGGCCACTTGACACTCAAACACTCTTCTACAAGTTCACGGTGACCTCTTCAATTTACCAAGGTGACCTCAGATTGAGTCATGACCCCTCTATACCCGCATACACTAGCACCCACCTAATCACTCCAAACAAGCACCAAACAAAGCCTCGTTAAAGAGGCTGAGTGACAAGCAACCCAGCCCCATTAATTAATGTGGTTAGGCCGCCTCTTCCATGTGGTGTCACAGAGAGTGTGTGGGCAGGCGAAGGCGAGCCTTGGCCTGATCTGATTAAGAGTGTGTGTTTACTGTTTATTAAAGAGTCCCAGATCAACTCCCACCTCCTCCGACAGCAGTGAGCCTCGGCCATCTCGCATCGCGCTCGCTTAATACCGACCCTCTAAAGTTCACAGTAGCTGAAACCAATTTGAATATGTTTAACAGATTTCCTTTTTATTTACTTTTTGCCTTTCAACATTCGTGTTTACATAATATTCGTTCAATGGGAAAACCAATATTAGGTTTGGAGCACACCTGCTTTAGCTGGGAGGAAGAGGGCTGTTGATTATGAAGTGGGGCGGCTCAGGGGAAGGTTTAGGCAAAGCTGCACACTTCTGTCAGCACTGCTTTATTAAAGGACTTTGTTCTGCTTGCACAGGCTCTCTTGCTCTCTTTCTCTCTCACCCTCCATCTCTCGGTTCCTCCTACTCAGGCACCCTCTCTGTCTGGCCTTTTCTTTATTTCAGGCACTGAAAAATGGGGGTTTATATATATGACTGTTACTCAGAGAAAGACCGCTTGCAATGCAAAGTAGCCTGCATTTCACTGGATCAAACTGGAACGTAAGGTCAAAATTCCGTGGAGTACTTCAGTGGTGAAGTTTGAAAAAAGTACTGTGGGAAGAGAAGGACTCAGCACAGAAAGCACCACAACTCTTATGAGAGAGAAGACCATTAAACATTCAAGTCTTACTTTTTTACTTTGTCCATTTTTCTATACTTGTCCCTTTTAGTTTATTGTAAAAAATGTAGGTTTCAGAGCGTTTTTGAACTGCATGATCCACTATCTGTTTAAAAACGCATGTCCTTGACGACTTGTCCTGGCTATTGTCCCTCAGGGACATCCCTGACACTTTCTTAAAAGCTAGTCCACTACCGTATTAGCACAAGTGAAGTCTTTTAGATGATGCCATTGTGGTGGGACGGATCAGGCTTCAGGAGTCAAGAAATCTTTGCAATCATGCTCCTCACTGTAGACCTGAAGCTTAAGTAACAAGAAAACGGAAATCGGATTGAGAGTGTGCAGCGTGCTTAGCTAGACAGTTAGCAAACTGAGTCCCAGAGTCAAGGGTAAGTGCATTCTACTGAGAAAAAAAACTTTCTAATGTTTCCTCCTCCCCTTGCCCTGCAAAGGGTCAACTGTGTAACATAGGGGGTATGCACTTATGAGGCATGAGGTGATTTGAGAAGTGCACAGAGATAAGCTTATTTTCTTTGTCTGGCTTCAACAATGTCCAACTAACACACAAGATCCATCTCGCAAAGAGCTACATCTCAGTCAAGGAATAAATACAGTGCAGTGCTGAGGGTCTTCACTTGAAGGAAATCAATGTTACAGTGAGTCAGAGGGTGTGGATGAACTTTATAAACAACTACAGGAACAAA
This sequence comes from Alestopetersius hilgendorfi, assembly GCA_037577075.1. NCBI lineage: Eukaryota > Metazoa > Chordata > Actinopteri > Characiformes > Alestidae > Alestopetersius > Alestopetersius hilgendorfi. The sequence goes on along the minus strand of JBBIGB010309699.1, from coordinate 8,374 downwards.
TGAAATGATTAAGTAGTTCAATAGGAGGAAGTGGATGAAGGTAATAAGGATGTAGAGAAGCCTGGAGATGAGGTTTTTAGCCGGAACTACTGAATGCTGAAGTGCATTTAAATGTTGGCTGTACACGATACTTGACACCATTTGGCCCCAGGACAAATAAATGAATATATATATTAGTGATGCTCCGATTGATCAGCCACCGATCATGATTGGCCGATATTGGCAAAAATAGCTTGATCGGCGAACCCCAAAAGCGCCGATCAAAAAAGCCAATCACTTGACGTAAAGCACAGCGCACAGGTAAACAGCAGCAGAGCGGAGCTTACCATGGCAACATGAGTTCTCCCGTCTGGAAGTAGTGTCCGCAAGCTATGATGACTTTCACCTTGATATTTTAGCGTGGATTTACTCTCTTTCTGTCTCTCTCTCTCTCGCACGCGCGCTCTCTCTGTGCCTCTCTCTCTCGTTCGTAACTTTTCCGGATCGCGCCCATTTTAAACCTGTTTCTCTCTTTCTCTGTCTCTGTCACTGTCTCGGCGCGCTCTATGTGCCCCTCTCTTTCTTTCTCTTTCTCTGTCTCTCTCTTTCTCTTTCTCTCTCTCTCGTTCGTGACTTCTCAATATAGTTAATTTAGAGCTGGTTTCATTTCTACAAACAGTGCAAACTCTGCTAGATTAGAGATAAAAGATTCCCATTCCCCTGCAATTCTGTGATCGGCAATCGGCAGAAAATGATCTTGGTGATCGGTAATTGGCCCCAAAAATGCTGATCGGAGCATCTCTAATATATATATATATATATAAGTGCTGGGCCGTTATCAGCATTAACATGCTGCTTTAATGTGAGACTCTTATCGCGCGATTAAAAAATATCGCCATTAATCTATTCACAAAGTTGGGTTGGGAGCTGGGTCTATGCTACACAAGCTATGATGACTTTCACCTTGATATTTTAGCGCAGATGTATACTGAGCCAAATTGCACTGTAGGGGGCAAGAACGAGTCTGAACCTGTGTGTGTACCTGCTGTGAAATTACCACATCAAACATGACGTGCTCACATGGATGCAGCTATGAAGCGCCGGGTTTGCTTCAGGGAAAATTTATTTTTAAGAAACTTCCCAACGGAAACCTGGACAAGACTAAGGCTGTCTGCACCTTGTGCAATGCACAATTAGTTTAGTGTAGGAGTTGAGAAACCCATTCTCAATGACTTACTTTTAGCACGCATATTCTGAATGCCTTCGGCAGAATTCCAATGAGCCATTTTAATCTAGATTAATTCCAAGATTACAGTGAGATTAATCTAGAATAAAAAAATTAATCTATGCCCACCACTAATATATATGCATAATATATATATATATGCATAAAGTTCATGTCTAAATTAGACATGACATAAAGATGTACCAAGCAACAAGTGGATTTAGTAGATTTAAATTTTTTCCCCTGTGATTCTTATTACTCCATTCCCGCAGAATTATAAGGAAGACGGGAAAGAATTATCCCCTCACTAAAATGGTGGTAACAATTTGGTGATATTCAAACTTTCAATGACTTAGTAAGTACCATCCAAATACACTTTAAGACTGCAAACTCAACGTCCACTCGATGCATGCTCCACTTCCAGATTTTATTCCGATCACATTTTTCTTGGCACACGACACTCTCCATCACATTCCTAGGCCCATATGGGACCATTAGAGCAGGGTGCGAGAAGGAGAAAAAAAACAAGGGATGAACAAACAAGCGTGATGCTTCTCACCCCGGCCCCGGGGGAAGAGAGCACAGCGGTTTTAAGTAATGGCCAATGGCAGAGACACCATGACAACAAGAGGCGCCATCGATTGAAGAGTGGCGAGAGCTTGCAGAAGGATGTGGATGTGCACTTAGGCACCTGCTGAAGCTTCTGTGAGCCGGAACTGTACAAAGCACTTCATCTGTTAAATATTCTCTGTAACATGAAATCCTATAGATGAGTAAAAAAGCAGGGGCTTTTTGAATGCAGTGCTCGGCTGCATGGAAATATCCGTCTCCTGCCTTGTTCTGGATGAGTGGGGGAGCTGACTGCTAGTGTCAGGGCTGTTCAGACTAATAGGAGACGGGACACTGGGTGGAGAATCCCCTCAGGAAGCTGTTAACCTCACACACTGGCTCGGACGGTCGGATTAGAGAAGATGGTATGACCGAGCAGTATGCATTACACATGCCGATTTATTTTTAAACAATGTCAGGACAAATACAGTACAGTCCACATGTCTGCAGAGTGTAAGATTTATTAAAAATAAAACAATACAAAGTCAGGATGATGTGAGTTTGACACAGTTGGTTTTTGTCTAGTTTCAGTATCAGTGATCCCAACGCACAGAATGACAAAATTCACTGTGGAGCTAAACTCTATGAACAGTCATGTTTTTACAAACAACCTCAGACTACCTCTTGTCATGTTTTCTCAAATCTTCCTATTGTTTTTCCTCCATTTCTTTCTCTCACGCACCGTCATTCTCCTTGCCCTATGCTGAATGCAGAGCTATTAGTAAGCACTTCATTCAGGCATAAAATTACACCCGTGGGCCCCATAAACAACAGAGAGCTTTGGGAAGATTAAATCTGTATGTGTGACCGTGTGTGTGTGTGTGTGTGAGAACAATTACAGTGCTGCCAAGGTCTATGAAGATTTTCAGTCCATTGGCTGTCATGGTAGCAACCTTCAAAGCTTCGGTGACAAAGCACTATTAGAACAAGGGGAACCCAAGCTATTTGTATGTTTTGGCCAACGCGTATTCTGTATGATGACGTGATGTATGAGACTTGAATGTATGTGCACAGTCATTTTCTGTTTACTTTTTGTATCGCAGTGCAAGAAGAACTGGGATCATTCACACTATTCATTAAAATTCAAAAAAGCAAAACAATTGTTCAAGGTCAAGTTTAAGTTTCCTCTGCTCTCCAAGTTACTGTGTACTTTAACCACGTTTACCATGTACGTTTTGGTATACATGTCAAGAGTAATGACAATCAGTTAACTATACTTTAATTCAGTTTACATCAGGGGGACCAATTTATATGCAACCCAACAAATATCTAAAGATTTATTTTTTCCGTTCCACTAAACACTGTACGACTGAATGATGTAGACTAGGAATGAAAACAAATGGGTGTGTCTGTATTAGGAACTGTGCATGCGTGATGCAGTTGGACTAACTACAAGGCCTGAAGCTCAGAAAGAGGCACAAGACTCTACAAAGGCTGAAGACAAACCAAGGCCTAAACACAAAGAAACAGGGATTTGGAGTGGAGGGGGAAAAGTGGTGGGGGGTGGGAAAATTCTATCACAAGCACTATACAAATATAGCACAGGAGGAAAATGGGCTAAAAATAAAGTCAGTCTGAACCTAAATTCATTTTCTTTCTTTATTTTTTCAAATTTGTTTGTTTCCTAGCCTTCTTCATGTCCTTCAAAGCAATCACAGGCGGTCCTGGAGTTACGCTTCAACATAAATTACTTTGTACCAGTGGTTGCTGAAAAATATTAACCAGTAACATTTCTCTTCATCTTCCGACCACCGCCTAGAAGCTGGCACGGACACAATCCCCAACACCAGGAAAACGAGTTACACATGCAACATTTGTACCCAGTACCCTCCGCTGCTGCTACTTAATTCACTGATATTAAAGACTGCTCACTCATGGATTCATGAAGATGAGGACTTCTAGTATGGCTGCACAAGAAGCTACAATCATGATTGACTTTACATTCCAGAAAGCAGGGTAATACGAGTGTGTGAGTATGTGTGTGTTCACGGAGACGGATAGTGCTGCTGTCTGGAGCCTCAGCGTGATTTCGCTTTTAAAACACACTTAATGCCAGATGACTGTTCAGATAAGGCTGCTAGTTCTGCCATTAAATGCCAGCCATTTCATACACTTATGGAAATCACTGCGGATTTGCCTCTGACTCCGTAATTGTAATCGCATTAGACGTGAAATCACAAAGGAAGGCAAAAAGTGAGGCATTCTCCAGCGATTCAATTATTCTATGATTTTTTTTTTTTGTTTTGGATGAAGCTGTTGTGACACTGAGCAAAAAGAGAAGAGAATAGGGAGGGAGGGAGAGAGAAACGAAGAGAGAGAGACAGAAATAGAGAACGAGAAGAATGAGAGACAGGGCGTATCTCGGCTACTGCTTTCGGGTTCCCCAGAGAGATTTGGGCAGATTTGACTGCAAGTCTCTGGGGACGGAGTGTTACTCAAACAGGTGACATTTACAAGTGTTCTTCTCTATCCTCTCTTGTCACAACCTGCTGCTTCTTCTTCCCACCTTGCAGGGCTGAGCGATAAGGGGAAAAACTACATAATACATTTCTCCATATAATTCAGTACTGATTAATAATACATACCAATAGTATTTTCTGATATTAAAACTTACATGTGACCTAAGAAAACTGAACTAAATCAAGGGTCCTACTGTTGTTGGTTTTATCATCAAAGTCAGAGAGTGTGTCCGAAACCACGCACTTGCGCACTTTTAGTGTGCTATTTTAGGGCATAGTGTGCTGACACTAAAACCGAGCTAAAACTCAGTCACTGAAAGTACCCGGATGCTGCACTGAAATCGGCCAGAAAACGCAGAGCAGAATGATGTACACTATGCACTAAACGGGTGCCATTTTGAACACGTAGCGGAGGGAGCGGGACTTTAAACATGTTTTCGAGTTGGATAGTGGCAGCAAACAGTGAAATACAAGTATAAGTACAAGTATAAATGTGAGTAACGTTAATAAAATTATTTTACTGATGTACACTGCGGTAAAACCGGCAGATATTTTGGCGGCTGAAGAATCGCAAGCAAATGTGAGTCCGTCATTTTCGCTAAGTGCAAAACGTTAGTGTTCCGTTTAGGACCACACTGACCCACAGCAGTGCGCACTACAGAAGGCAGTGCAGAGTGCGCACTACGCACTAAATCTCAGTGCACTGACGGTAATGTGCGATTTCGGACACACCCAGAGATTTTTCTTTTGAACGCTCCATTATTTTAACTGAAAATATCAGGCTAGCCAACTCTGCTACCTGCCCTATAGTTTTGTGCTGTTGGTAGTGAATGGCAAAATAATGGCTAAATACACTGATCTGCCTATAGCCCTCTTTCTGCATCGGTTTAGTATTGTAGAGGTATTGATGGTGTTATTGCCCAGTCTTTTTGTGGCCCTGTAAAATTGAGCTAGACACTACTAGACTCTCCCTCTCCCTCTCTGTAAGAGACTCACAGAAGTGAGATACTCCAACTGCAAGCACCATGAAATCCTTATAATTGCCTGCACCCAAAAGAAGTGTCAGCCAGTGGGACACATTGGCACAGTGTGGCATGCCTGTGTGGACCACTCAACTGAAATGCTATGAAATGCTTGTGTAAAAGTAATAGCAATGCAGCCTTGAAGCCTTAGGATGTGGTGGAAATAGGAACTGACAGGCCTCGGTGTAAAAGAGATGGTTTGCTCCATTGCCTGGCGGTTTATGCAAGGAAAAACCTTTGTGCAAACAAGTGTGAGTGTTATGTGTGTGTGTGTGTGTGTGTGTGTATGTGCGTGGGAGGCAGAATGTTTCACATTCTCCCAAAGAACAATTAACGGAAGTATCCCGGAATAAGTCTTCATCCTGTCATGTGCATGAGATCTGAGGGTTAGACAGAGGCATAGAACTTGTTCTCTGTCTGAGCTTTCATACACAGCAGGAACAATTGCATAAAAATTACCGTTCAAACGGCGCCTCTGTCTCCTCAATTCAGCTCCTCACCACCCGCAAGACACACAAAGGAGGTGTGTGAATCGAAAATGTGTCCATCATAGAAAAAGTAAACTTCCATTGTAGAGTATGTTACATCTTCATCGAGAATTAGACTCGGTACAGGCATTGTAGAAAGCTTTAGCTTTATTCCATCCCTGCACCTTGTGATGGACCCAGGAAGTAAAAGCACATTTAATGTACATTTAAATGTGATAGTTCAGCGAGAAACCTAACAATTTTCCCTTAACAGTAAATGTAGTCAATTGGCCAAGATATGTTTGATGTTTGAAACTGTTTCAGTCTTGAACTGGAGCTACAAAGCTAACAGTTAGCTAGCAGTTAGCTTATATTACCCCACCCATACAAATAAAATACCTGAATCTAAACTGTTATCTAAAAACGACAAAATTCAGGATGGCTGCTACTACAGTTAGGAAGTGTGCTTTTGTCCATTATTATATAGATAACAGTTTTATAACAGCAAGTTTTACTTGAGTTATATTACAGCTGATACTTATGCAAATGCTGTTATCCAGAGCAGCCTGAATTATGTTACAGATGTAGGTGAATATAGAGTTAAGAGTCTTGCTCTTAGTCTATTATTGATGTAGTCTGGTATGGTGGCCTAGATAGGGAATCACGCCCATCTTCCATGAGGAGTATGTGGTACAGATTATGCTACACTATTACACACTACACTATTGCTATACCTGTGGTCATCAGCTCTGTTCCTGGAGACATCTCTGCTCTTTCAGCTCTAATATGCTTCGCTTAACGCTCCAGCCAATCAGGGCAGGTTTAACAGATTGTGGTTGGAACTGGATTTGGAAACACTAATACTTGAATTGATATTTGGTTTGAAGTTTGGTTTGGTTTTAAGTCTTATATACTTCCACATTACTACATTAACTTCAGTGACAAACTATGGCAAATATAAGTCTACGCTCAGTATTAGGAAAAAAAAAGTGTGATTTTTCTTGTCTAGCCATCAAATAAAAACAAAGGCCAGAAAGCAATGAAAAAGACCAATATGCAAAATAAAAGGTCAATTACTCTGCCACAGCTGGACATGCACCCCACATTTCTGCAGCCAAAATGACTCTGAATCGTTTTCTCACGTGATTAGAGATGTTTCGAGCAATACTTGGCTGTCTCTTATACAAGACTTTCTCTGTCCTGCTCTAACTGCTTGTTTTCTTATCTAATTCAGCAGTACACAGCAAACTGAGTGCACATCAATTGAAAATGGCTGGGTTCTCTCTCTCCCTGCTTCAGGTGCCGCTGCATAATTGATGACTATAGCATGGCGGCGAGTTTGCTGCTTGTATAGGCCACCTCTGATTTCCATCTTTATGCAAGCATGTTTATCTGCAGTCTTCTCCGAACTGCGCAGATGTCGGAAAGAACACGTCGGCCCAGCAATTCTCCGGGCAATTCGGTATTCAAGTTTGCAATTCAGTCCCTTCTGGGAAATATATAAACGTGTGTTTTACTGATGGACCTACAGCTGTGCACATGGTACAGCCTCGCTTTCACAGGGCCTTTCTCCAGGAGTCGTTTTCATCTGTTTTGAACTAAATATACACTAAAACAGTGTATATTGTCACTGCCAGAACAAAACTTTGTACCTCAAACACTGAAACATTACAGAAGAAAGAAAAAAACATCATATATAACTCACTTATAGTGAAAGTTAATGGAATTTTTCCCCTCTCCAGTGATTTTGGACCATTTCTGCAGGTCTGTTCATTATAAAATTTTGACACAATGTAAAGGTCAACTGATGCTTTCAAAGTACATAAGATGAAAAACAACAAAATTGGAGATACGAGACTTTTCCACGACAGCAACAATATTTTGTACATACAAAATAACTCCAAAGACTTTAACGGTACAGTGTATGTGTCCTCCGCTTCCTTCTCTCTCTTTAATGAGCTTTGGACAAAGAGTTCAAAGTAAATGCTGTGTTCAAGGGCTAAACACATAATGACACATTTTTGAACTCAGTCATGTGTGTAGAGACACCCACACGCAGAAGCATAACGCAGCATAATAATTGCTTGTGTCATAGAAAAGACTCTTCATTCAGCTTCAAGACAGAGAGTGAGCGAGAAGAAGAAGAGCAAAATGTTAGACAGAGAGAGAGAAGTCCGAGAGAGAAGGAGAGCGAGAGCTAGAGAGAGCGAGAGATTCCTCTGTGAATAAGAAGCAGGACCCTATTTCACACTACACGAGATGTGACCTTTCAGAAATAGCATTGTCTAAAATGTGTCCCATATCTCTCTGTCTCTACGCACACACACGCACACACACACACAGGTTGTAAATAACAAAGCACACACACACACATAAAAAGACAACACCAAACAGTCTCTCTCCATCTAATGCCGAACACTGAACTCCCTCCCATCAGCGCATGCTGTAGGGAGTCCATTAGGCTTCCAGCAACAACCACATTACCCTTTAACTCCCATATAATCCTGCTGTTAACATTCAGAAAAGTAATGATAACGTGTGTGTGTGTGTGTGTGTGTGTGTGTGTGTGTGTGTGTGTGTGTGTGTGTGTGTGTGTGTGTGCGTATGTGTGTG
>JBBIGB010309643.1:0-10871 GCA_037577075.1 Alestopetersius hilgendorfi | reverse complement strand
ACACACACACACACAACTGTCAGGCTATAAATAGGTACACTCTCATTTATTCTTCTATAATTCTGAATCCTCTGTATTTGTGCATGGTGGGGTAAAGAAGAACATAGAGGCCCATCCCCTGCATTAATTTCTAGATAATCACACACAAACACACACACAAACACACACACACACACACACACATACACCAGTGGCCACTTAATGTGTGTATATATGTGGACAGAGAGTGAGGATGTATTTTAAGCACCTCCTCCTCTTTTTGCTTTAGTTTCCCCCCTATCGTATGCCACATGGTACAATCCAGCCGGCATCAGACCCATTTACACTGACCTAAGAGAGAGAGTGTGAGAGAGAGAGAGAGAGAGAGGGAGAAAGAGAAAATCTGTTTTGTTAATTCAGGAGTGAGGAAGAGAGACTGCAGAGAGCAGCACAGGTACTCACACACACACACACACACACACTCACACTCACACTCACACAAACACACACTGGACCACGGCAGTGCATGAGAGGAGATTGCTGACAAGGCAAAAGTGAGTGAGGGGAATGGCGGGATTTTGTGTGTGTGCGTGTGTGTGTGTGTGTGTGTGTGGTTTAGACTGTGTCGCACACAGTCCTGTATGATGTGGAGCTCAGAGATACTGCAGTGCAGAAACACTAACTTCATAAAGAGAGAAAAGAAAGACAAAAAGAGAAAAGAAATTGAGGGATAGAGAGAAGAGAGTGAGAGAAAAAATGAAATAGACTGTACTGCACTCTGCTGTCCCGTCTGCTCCCCGCTGTCTTTTCTGCATTTACCACATCTGCACTCTTAACCCGTCGCACTCTTCTCTCCCTTCTGTGTTCTTACCACATCTGCACTCCTTTATCCCTTTATCCCATCTGTTTGCTTTTTTACTTGTACCCCATCTGTGCTCTTACTCCATGATAATGATTTCTACCCAAATTGCACCACAAAGTAACATCAGGTTATTGCACAGTTTATTGTGTGAGTGTGTGACAGAAGGAGGAGTAGTAAAGTCTGATGGCAATGGGAAGAAAGGATTTTCTGTGACATTTCTTTCTGAGGATTTGTTTCAAGCTAAAGGTACTCAGTTCAGCCACCTCTCTGTGGAATGTGTGTTCAGCATTGACAATGTTCTCCTTTCTGCCAGTTTCCACACCGTCAAGTTCCATACCCACTATCCTGCTTGCTTTCTTGATCAGTTTGTTAAGTTCCTTGGTGTCTTGTCCCGGTTTATTGCCGCCACCCCAGCACACCACAGCACAGTAAAGGGAGCTGCCACTACAGACTCACAGAAGGATCACAACATGGTGTGGTAAAATCTAAAAGATAGAAGTCTACATAGGATATACACATGATATGTAGGATATATTTTTGGCCCGACTTGTATGTGGCCAGAGAGTTCTTAGACCAGTCCAACTTATAGTCCTCACCAGTATTTTTGTGGTACTGAACAATCTCCACATGGACAAGGAAATGACAGGTGACTGTGTTCCTCTCAGGTCTACCACCAGTTCTTTAGTCTTGTTGATGTTAAGCTGCAAAACTTCACGCAGCCATCCTGTATTCTAAATCGCCCCAGTGCCTGATACATCTGACTATTGCCAAGTCATCTTGAGAATTTCTTCAGATGGCAGCCTTCTGTGTTGTACTTAAAGTCTGATCTGCAACAGAACTGTGTGAACACTCAGTGCCCTTTTCAGAGACACACGGTTGAAGTCCCCGGAGATAAGGATAAATGTGTCTGGGTGCCTCGTCTGGAGAACTTTCTGAGCAGATACAGACATGCTCACACCTTCACACAAAGGGTGGAGCTGGTGGTACTGGTCGAGCTGGGGCAGCGGTTGAAGGAGGTGGACGTGGTGGAGTTGGTGAAACTGCTGGAACCTGGTGGAGCAGTTGGAGGTGGAGGAACTGTTGGAGCAGGTGGAGCTGGAGGAAATGGTGAAGCTGGTAGAGGTGGAGGAGCTGGTGGACCTGGTGGAGCAGGTGGAACCTCAACTCAAGCAAAGAAGAGTTTTATTGTCGTTTCATCCATATACATTAAGTACACAGTGAGATGAAGTATCATCCTCCTGGATCCTAGATGCAACATAGAACACAACAACAGCACACTCTGAAATATCAACAATAGGGGTAAAAGAGGGGAATGAATTATAATTAATTGGAGGTATTGGAGCCTGTGACCTATCTTTGCCTTCCTTACAAACATGAACACAGACAAATGTTCTGATGCTGTATTAAATTTTTGTTTTGTGTGTGTACGATATTTAGTGATAGTGAGAGAGTGAGAGTTTCACATCAGAAAGGAGAATTTATTTACAGACATAATACAAACCCACTACAGATTTACTGCATACTCAGTACAGACTCAATACAGATGCACAACAGACTCCTAGAGACTCACTACAGACAGACCAAGGCTGATCAAGGCTGGTTTTTGAGCAAAAAGAGTAATGAGATCATCCACACTCTGAAACGTAAGGGTTTTGAGGGTGCTGGAGATTGTTTTGGAAGCTGGTACTGTAGAGCCCAGGTGTGTGTTTGTGTGTGTGGATAGTGGTCTTTGATGTGCTGACTCTTGCCTCCATGACTCCGATATACACAAAAATAGAGCAAAACACACTGTTTCACACAACTCTCTCCACCTCTCTGGTGTAGATCTGCGTGGTGTTCCAGGACAGAAGGCTTTGTCAACCCAGCGTTCTCTCCCAGGAACTCCTGTCTCACAGAAACACTTCCCGGTCGATCTGCGTACCTCCATGGACGGAAAATACAAGGAGATTGCAGAGGTTAGATCTGTTTACTATTTTCCCTGTTTATTGTTTGCTCTGTTTATCATTTACTCTGTTTGCTGTTTACCGTTTACTGTGATCATTGTGACTGTTTACTGTGTTTACAGTGTACTATGTACTGTTTACTCAGCTTACTGCCCAGTTTAATGTTCAATCACCGCCTAACATAATATAGCCCTCCGACAGGAGACTAATAACCCCACCCCCTACACCCACCCAGGAGATGAATATACCCCCACCAAGAGACTAGTATACCCTCCCCCACATACATAAGAGACTAATATACCCCCTTATCAGGAGACTATTATAACCCCCCCAACAAGAGATTTATATACCCCCTCCCCGACAGGAGACTAATATTCCCTGCTGCCTGACAGGAGACTAATAACCCCTCCCCCTGAGAGGAGACACTGGAATCCGATCGTTTTGGGGCTTTAATGATGGGGATGTATTTAATGCTAATGTTTCATGTTTTGTTAAAACATGAGTGGAATTTTAGCAACACAACACAGCGAAAACTCCCTGACTCCGTTTCTGTATGTATATGTGTGTGTATGTTTGTGTGCATGTATGTGTGTGTGTGTGTGTGTGTGTGTGTGTGTGTGTGTGTGTGTGTAGGAGCTCCTGGCCCGGTCTCTGGTGGACAGTGAGATGCGAAGCGCTCCGTACGAATTTCCGGAGGAGAGTCCCATCGAACAGCTGGAGGAGAAACGACACAGATTAGAGAGACAGATTAGCCAGGACATCAGGTGTGTAACTATAATTGTGTGTGTGTGTGGGTGTGGGTGTGAGTGTGAGAAGTCGGGTCAAGTAGGCTTATTGTCTATTCAGCCATACAGTGAGGCACAGACGCAGTACATGATGAAACACAACAACATGCCTCTAGGTCCATGGTGCAACAAGAATAGAAACAGAACACCAAAACTCCACAAGCGCAGACAGGACAAAAGAGAGAGCAAGAAAAACAAGACAGCTAAACAGCTAAGCAGGTTTATGCATGATGTTAAATAGGAAAAGAGTTCATGTGTTGGTTGTGTGTGTGAGGGTATATTTTATGTTTCAGTTCTGATTGAGGAGTCTGATGGACTGAAGGAAGAAACTGTTTATCATTCTTTTAGTGCAGACCCGGAACCTTTTGCCGGACAGGACTGAGAAAAGTGTGTGAGCGGGATCATCCACAGTGTTGTGGATGTAGCATGTGGTGTAAATGTTCCTGACAGAGGAGAGGGACACCCCAATGATCTTTTTAGCTGTCCTCATTGTCCTGTGTAGTGTCTTACTATTCTCATACCAAGCTGTGATTCAGCTATATTACTTCTGTAGAACGTGGTGACAGCGGGTGCTCTCCTCAGTGTGCACAGGAAGTAGAGACATGGCTGAGCCTTCTTGGAGTTGAGGTTCTTGTTGTTGAGGTTCTCTATGGCTTGCTTGAAAATGTACTCAATTTGGTTCTACATAAGTATGGTTCTACATATCAGTGAGTCGTACTGTGTCATAAACCACATTAGCAAGTCTACTTTCTGACCACCTGAGCACCTGTACACGGAGAGTGTGTAGTAGTTCAGGCATGCAGTTAGCACCATGTTAATTGGTGGAGTAATTGGTGGCGCTTCCATTAGCTGTTAGCTACATTAGTACCATAGCTGTAGCACTAAAACTAAAAAAGCTTCATACAAACATTTCTGCAGATTGTCTGGGGTCAGTTTAATAGCAATGGCTGAGGAGTTACAGTGTGCAGGTGTACTGTGTGTGTGTGTGTGTGTGTGTGTGTGTGTGTGTGTGTGTGTGTGTGTTTCCAGTGTCCAGCCTGTAGATCATACTATGGAAATGCTTGACCAGAGCACACCATGGCAACCTGATCAAATCTTTTTCACCCTTTGCCCCTCCCCACCAACATTTTGTGTTTGTGTTTGTCTGTGTGTGTATGTGTGTCTGTTCCTTGACCAATTATCCCTATTAATATTTCGCTTGGCTGCCTAACACTGCCACCCCCATCCCCCCACCCCCAGGCTTGAGCCGGAGATACTGCTGAGAGCCAAACAGGACTTCCTGAAAATTGACAGCACATCTGACCTGGAGTGAGTTCAACTCTATCTTTCTCTCTCTCTCTCTCTCTCTCTCACTCTCTCTCTCTCTCTCTCTCTCTCTCGCTCTCTCGCTCTCTCTCTCTCGCGCTCTCTCTCTCTTGCTCTATCTATCTATCTATCTATCTATCTATCTATCTATCTATCTATTTGTCGATCTGTCTATCTCTCTCTCTACACAGTTGACTGTTTTCTGTGATGTGAGGCTGTAACTCGGACTGGAAATTTTTTGACTACAGTCTGTTCATCAGGAAACTGGCGTCCTCGTTCTGCATTCTTTATTGACAGAATACATTTTTAAAAAATGTTTCTCTCTCTATCTCTCTCTCTTTTATCCCTCTCTCTCTGTGTCAGACATCTAATAGAGCAAAATGAAGTAACGGTGGATCATGCTCCAACAGAGCGAGAGACGGTGGTGGAAAGAGAGTTTCAGCGCGTGTCCATCTCTGGAGAAGAGAAGTGTGGGGTAATGCAGACAAATTCTCTGATCCTTTTTGTAATCAGTGGATAATCCTATGTTCGTCTTAGAAAGCATAGAATAACATTCTAGCCTTTGTTAGAAGGGCAGAGAAACATGCTACTCCTCCTGCTCCTTAGAGTTATATTTTCCTGTTGTTTTAGCATGGACTAACCACTCCTTTTTGGAAGTACAGGATAAATAATTTACCCCTTGTTAAAAGAACAAGGCAATGCTCTACCTCAACACTCTGCCACTTGTTGGAAACACGGGATAACACTGTGCCTCATGTTGCATCTGCTAAATGCCATAAACATAAATGTTGAAAACACAGGTCAACACTCTACCACGTATTGGAAACACTGCCACAGGATAATGCATTAACACATCTTGGAAACACAGAATAACACTTTTTTTGAAAAGACAGGATAACATTCTACACTTGTTGGTTCCCACATGCTTCAAACTAGGGCTGGGCGATTAATCGAACAGTAATCAAAATTGACATTCAGAACCTATAATCAGTCAATTTTTTCCAGGTCGATTATTTCTATTACTTTCCCTTTAAAAATATAGATAGTAGATAGCGTGTGTGTTTCCTTGAATTATTTTAAAATTAAGTAATGCACCCTTCATTCAAAAATCTCTGACTTGTAAAAATGTGAGCATATTTACTGTACAAAACGTGTCAGTGAACTATGAGGGCAAAAAATAAATAAATAAATAAAATAATCGTTCATTAATCATAATCAAGTTAAAATGTTTAAGGAATCGAGATTTTGATTTTAGGCCAAATTGCCCAGCTCTACTTCAAACAGTCATTGTTTCTGTCCCATAAAAACAACATCCCACTTGTCTCAACAGTTGCTGTCCAGAAGTACTGACCTCTGTTGTGATGAAGTGCTTGTAGCAACCTTTTCAATTCTTGCTACCATGGATCCACTGTAGTTTGCTTATCGGAAGAATTGTTCCCACTGATGATGCCATCTCTCACCTGCTGCACACGATCCTGAACCACCTGGACACCAGCAGGTGGAATTATATTATAATTACGGCATTATGGTTTTCGTGGACTACAGCTCAGCAACACCATAATCCCCTCAAAGCTCTCCACAAAGTTAAAGGTTCTAGGACTCAACTTTCTCACAGATTGTGGGGATGGGGGGACTCAACTTTCTCACAGACAGTGGGGGTGGGGGGACTCAACTTTCTCACAGACAGTGGGGGTGGGTGGAGGGGGGTATATCTCTCTGTCGATCACTCTCAACACTAGAGCCCCCCACAGTTGTGAGCTGCCTGCTGTACTGTATAACCACATCAGACCCCAGCCCCATTGTCAAGTTTATGTAACGATATTGTTGTGGTGGGCCTGATCTCTGATAACACCTAACTGGAGGAGCCTAACTGGTGCCAGGAAAACATCCTCGTACCAGCTCCTTCATATCAGTGGGATGCGAGTGGAGAGAGTAGAGAGTTTGTGGTACCTGGGTTTTCGCAGAACCTGTCATGTTCTTTTCACATCAATACCCAAGTGACGAAGGCCCATCAGGGTCTCCTCTACTTTGGACGCCTCAGAGATATCTGCCACAGACGGAGAATTTTTATTGCTGCACCATTGAGAGCATCCTGAGAGGGCGTTCAGACCATCTTCGCCAAGTGATGCTGGACCAAAGCCAGGAAGATAGTGTAAGACCTCCCAACAATGGACTCTTTTCCATGTTCAGGTCAGGGAAGCACTTTCACAACCTTAAGGCCAATGCAGAGACAATGAAGAGGAGCATTTTCTTTCAGGCCATTTGGGCCATGAACCAGGACATGGTCTGGACTCGATCACTTACTTGATCACCTGGACTCGGTCACAACCCCCGCCCACCCCATCCCACCCCAAACTGTTATTTAATTTAATACAGTTGTTTATATGTTTGACCATTTGTGTATTTCTGTGTGTTTCACAGGTTCCCTTCACCGACCTGGTTGATGCTGCACAGTGTGTAGTTAGAGCTTTGTTTATCCGAGAGAAGTACATGTCTGAGTCGCTTCAGGGTTTCTGCAGTACCACCGCCCGCCTGCTGCAGGCTCTGTCTGACCGCCCACTGCACCTCAGCCCACAAGGGACGGAGCCTGAGACACCTGTGGATGCAGGTACACACGCACGTATATTAGGGTATTTTTTCAAGTCGACTACTCAGTCAGCAAAGTCGAGTCGACTAGTCGTTTGATGACATCATCTCACACATGCCACGGAGGTACACAGGCATCCAACATCGAGCAACTTTTATTACTTTTATAAGTTCTCTGTAACATTAACAGTCAACATGACAATTACACAAAACAAAACAGAGGCTAATGCCTTGAATTTTCTAGTAAATGTGAGTGTACATCTGAAAGTGGAAACAGCTTAAGGCGCGCCAGGACAACTCCCTGCAGTGCTTGTGATCTGGTTGACGTTGCACAGTGTATAGATAGAGCTTTGTTAAGCTGAGAGAAGTACATGTCCGAGTCGCTTCAGGGTTTCTGCAGTACCACTGCCCGCCTGCTGCAGGCTCTGTCTGACCGCCCGCTACACTTCTGCCCAACAGAGAAAAGGAGCCTGAGACATGACAATAAAACAAAAAAAACAAAGGTTAATGCCTTAAATTTTCTGGTACATGTAAGTCTACAACAGAAAGTGGGAACAGCTGAAGCCGCGGCAGGAAGACTCCCTGCAGTGCTAGCATGTTAGCCGTGGATGCCGTTTCAAATGGCGTGCAGAACGCCGGTACTGTTCGTGTACTTTAACTCTGTCTTGCAGTTTGTGCAGGTCACCGTGCTGTTTGTGTGTCTAGAGTGAAGTATTTCCTCACAAGTGATGTGTGTCTGTCTTCTCTAATGCGTGTGTCTAGTCTTGTTGTGATCTTGTGTTTAGATTTCCCTCACGCCAACGGTGCCGGCCTTTTTATGAAGGCACAATAATAATTGGTTAAACCAAGGAACGTGTGTCAGCGTGAGCCAATCAGAGGCAGAGATTGCACTGTGCACACAGAGAGAGGAAAAAAACACACGACTAGTCGACTTCTATCAGGGGGCGTCAACATTTGAGTCTTAAGTGTTAGAAACCGCATAAGCTAGTCTAAACACAAGGCGAGTATGTGATGAGTTAGTGATGCAGTTAGCACCAAACTAAGTGGTAGGGTTTAAATATTTGTTACTTATTAGCAACATGAACCTCAGAGCTCCAGTGTAAAATTAAACTTTACACAGCAGAGTGGTCTCAGTTTGGAAAAAAAAATATATTGGATACATGTGTTCTCTAATGACTGCTGTGTTCGTGTGTATGTGCAGATGCACCTGTACACCCCCCCGTCTGTGAAATTCACCCATATGAGGGAGAGGACCTCAAAAATCTGCCTCCAGATCTGGGCTACACCTGCAGGATGTTGGATGGAGTTGTTCACGTTTACACCAAAAACAGCCCCTTGGACAAGTGAGCGAGGGTGGGGGGTGGATGTGTGTATGTGTGTTTATTTGTGTATGTGTGTGTGTGCATATCTGTCTAACTGTTCATGTGTGTGTGTTCTATAAACAGGACTACAGAGCTGGACCTGCCGTACCAAAACTTGCAGGAGTTTATTGCTGATATGAACGTAATGATGGCTCTCATCATCAATGGCCCAGTGTAAGATCTCACTGCAGATTCATACTGGATTAAACGCTACACATACAATAGAATGATGCACGGCACAATGTGGTTGGGTGTCAGTGCGGGCAGTGATGGGTTTGGTTCCGGTGCGGGCTGTGGCGGGTTGGGTGTCAGTGTGGGCAGTGATGGGTCGGGTTCCGGTGCGGGCAGTGATGGGTCGGGTGCCGGTGCGGGCAGTGATGGGTCGGGGCGCTGCAGGGCGGGTGTTTTAGTGGACTGTGATGGATCAGGTGCTGTGTTTGTTTTGGGGGTTTTGAAGTGGTACTGGATCTCTTACCGTGTTAACCCGGTCTTGTTGCTGCAGAAAGTCGTTCTGTTACCGGAGGCTGCAGTACCTCAGCTCCAAGTTCCAGATGCACATCCTGCTGAACGAGATGAAGGAACTTGCAGCACAGAAGAAGGTTCCTCACAGAGACTTCTACAACATCCGCAAGGTACACACACACACATACAGACACACACACACACACATACAGACACACACACGTATACATTCTGCACAAGAACATCTACACAAATATAACTTTGAACAGAACCAGATTTACAGGCACAGAAAACCTGCTAACAAAGTGACGCTCCATCTACGGACAGACTGGCTGAGTGGGCAACAACACACTCCGTCTACTTGCAAAATGTCCGCTGGCTTATACAGACCCCATGACTATAGTAAATGCACACACTCACCAGGGTCAGTGATCTATCTAGAACTGACTAAACTTCTTAGGCTATAGCTCTGTGGTCAGTGATTTATCTAGAAGTAAAACCAACTTTCAGTATGAACTGAGCTATCTAGAACCAACTGAAGCGTACACTACAGCTCTAGAGTCAGTGAGTTATCTAGAATGGACTGAAGCCTGGTTATACTGCAGCTTTGTGGTCAGTGATGTATCTAGAACTGACTGAAACCTGCCTACACTCTGGATCTTCAATAAGCGACAATTCTAGCCGCAATGTAGATGACTTGTTTTGTTTTTGTTCATATGTTTTAATCTATTTTGTATGAATGTTGTGTTTCTGTGTATGTATGAGAGGGTTGTCTAATGAAAGAGTTCTGGCTGACCCCCAGGTGGACACACACATCCATGCCTCATCTTGCATGAACCAGAAGCACCTGCTGCGCTTCATCAAGCGGGCGATGAAAAAGAACTCAGGCGAGATTGTGCACATGGAGGGGGAACGTGGCCAAACGCTCATGGAAGTGTTTGAGAACATGAACCTGACGGCCTACGACCTCAGCGTGGACACACTGGACATGCACGCGGTACACACTTTTACACACGCTCAGGTTCCAAAAGGGAGGAGAAGTATAGACTTATAACAAAGTTTGCATGTGTGCGCTCCTCTTTTAGGACCGGAACACGTTCCATCGCTTTGACAAGTTTAACTCCAAATACAACCCAATCGGAGAGTCGATCCTGCGGGAGATTTTCATCAAAACAGACAATCACATCCATGGAAAATATTTCGCCCACATCGTTAAGGTCTTTTTCACATACACATACACACATACACATATACACACACCCACAAATACACATACACACACAAATAACGCAGATTTTTTGTACATCCATGCTCATGTGTCTGCAACACATAGTATTAAACTAAAAGTATTGGGATGCCTGACCATTACACCAACAGAGACTTTAATGACACTGCTTTTGAAATCTACACATTACATGGCTGATAAACTGCTGTATTTTATGCTTATCGAAGGTGCAGCAGTTTCTAACTGTAAACCCAAGTGTGTGTGTGTGTGTGTGTGTGTGTGTGTGTGTGTGTGTGTGTGTGTGTAGTGTGCGTGTGTAGTGTGCGCGTGCGTGTGTAGTGTGCGTGTGTAGTGTGCGTGTGC
>JBBIGB010309583.1:6003-21449 GCA_037577075.1 Alestopetersius hilgendorfi | reverse complement strand
CTCTCTCTCTCTCTCTCTCTCTCTCTCTCTCTCTCTCTCTCTCTCTCTCTCTCTCTCTCTCTCTCTCTCTCTTTGTCCTTTCCGCCCATTTTTGTGACACTCTCAAAAAAGCTCCCTTTCTTCACTCGAGTAAGTGTTGATTACCCCCCAAAGGGTCAGCTAGCTGTGTCACAATAAATTACATGTTACCTAACAGCTTGCGTCACTGCACAGACCTATAAAGGAGGGAAAAAAAGTGCGCACACGCTCAGACTTGGTAAACCCTCTAAATGTAAAGTGATTGAAAGGAGTGTGAACAGTGAATTTTTTTCTGTGCATGTAACCCTTTCACCAAGCGAAGCAGGGGACTGCCACCAATGAGGGGCGCCCGGGGAACAGTGTATGGAGATGGTATTTTGCTCAAGCGGCATCTTACCTCAGAGGTGCTGAAACCAATAGGCATTTGAACTCACAACCTTCTGATTGCAGGGGCAGCTCCCTAACCACAAGGTCACCAGCTGCCACAGTGTATAATTGGATACTGTGATACTGACGCTGTCAGTTTTAGCTTTTTTTAGCTATTTGAATCCTTTTTATATAATCTTCATGGAAAAGAATTACACGTCCAGTGCCAAATATCTCACAGAGGAGTATAAGGCCTGCCACCATTGCACTGTAGGGCAGTGTAACTGTGTTCTCTGCAGTGGTGACTCTCCATCCAGCAATCAGAATGGTGTGTTTGTGGTCCTGAACCAATCATCCAACATGAGCACCTGACCTCACTAGTGCTCTTGTGGTTGAATGCAGTAATATCCCCGTAGCAATGTTTCACCATCTAGCATAATGAAGAGTAAAGGCTGTGACTGCAGCATAACACCCTTTTATGCACTTCATCGGAAGTGTTCGATGGGGAGCCATCCACAAACATTTGGGCATGTAGTATGTAATTTATGACCAAAGTATACTAAATAAAAAAGTGCATAAAATTCAAACCAGCATTCATGATGGCGCCTTATTTTGCATTTGAACTATACCATATGTCATCCAGACCTACTTTTCTCTGCAGCATAACAAAGACTCTTTTCACTCTTTTCACATTTATGTTCAGCATTTTATAATTATAGCCCAATCTGCTTAGGTCTGTTTGAGCCCTGTCAGCAAAAAGCAAAAAAATTCTCTGCAAAAATGATTTTTAAGTTTTCAGCTCCAGTTTCATTGCGTCATTACAAAATATTGTTGGTCGGAGTCTGACAGATGTGGAATTTCAATCCCATTGCTTTATCTTTCCTAATAAAGAGTAACGGCTGGAAAAAGAAAGTCACTGGAAAAAAGTTTCCACTTGTTTGGTGGCAGGAGTGCCTGCAGCACTGTTCTGGCCTAGATATCACTGATTTATTGAGCCAGCACTCAAAGATTGATGGGTCAAAGCAAGGGTATCACAGTCCCTGTTTATTATTAAAACTGTCATTAGAGCATATTTAGGTTTTGTTGCATGGAATCGTGTCACTAATATTCTAATATGCTTCCTTTTTTCTGTTTTTCAGCTCAAATTGAGGTAATCCCTTGCAAGATCTGCGGGGATAAATCATCGGGTATTCATTATGGAGTCATCACTTGTGAGGGGTGCAAGGTAACGTAAATCTAAACTCCTCCCTCTTCCTGTTATAAAACAAACCTGACATGCACATTCAGATGTTTAGGATTACTGTTAAAGTCTTCAATAATATCAAAATAGTTTAGTTTCAGATAAACGTATAAACTGATTTTTATAGACTACCGCTGTGAAACCTAAAAAAAGTGGAAGCCTATGTAAAAGATAAAGGATGACTCTCCAAGAACCCTCTGTTTTTAGATATTAGGGTTAATATACAGATTGGAGTTCAATCCAAACGGATATCTGGAATAAAGATTAGAATGATGATGTAATCAGTTTAATATTTAGATCCACAATGAAGTCATCATAATAATGTTAGAGTAAAATAAATAGTTATAGAACTATTATTTTAAAAGTATTGATCAAAATAGATACAAGGCATTCAGCATATTTAAAAATATTTGAAATAAAAAAAAATACATCTAAAAATAGATTTTTGTTTTTCATTATATTTTTATTTACATTGCCTTTGTTATTATTGTTTATACAAAGGATAAAAGTAACAAGTGATTCAAAAATTCTCAGAGGTATCTTTGAACCATTTGTTCCTGTAATGTATCCTGTATTTCTGATATTTTATATGGTTGTAATTATTAAGCTTTATTTGACATATTTGAATAGAACAGTGATATCAAGTCCAGTCTTTAAAGCCCCCCCAGGACGCTCACATTACAGTTTATAATACACCAAAAGCAGGTGAACTAATATTCAGTGGGGCTGACTGCAGGGAGACAGTGCTCTGTTATTTTGTTCTAAGGATTTGAATGGTGTGGTGTTGCGAGTGTTTTTCCTTTAATTTCTGATGGGAATATTCTCTTATATCTGATCCTGCTTGAGTCACCAGTTTCCACTGGTTCAGCCCCAGGAGCCAAATGAAGTGATTTCATCTGTGTTACAAAACGCCAAACAGGAACCAAATGTTTTTTTCAGTTCCATTCAAGTCCAGGGCTCCTGCAGTGTTGTCTTAAAAATAAAAAATAATCTTCTCTGCCTTTTCTGTCCTGACGCTCGGTTATTTGGGGGCTGTTGTTTGTGGTCAGCATGACCCTGCACTTGCCATGTGTCTCATTCAGACTTTTTTTTTCTATTTTTCTTGCAGGGTTTCTTCCGCCGCAGTCAGCAGAACAATGCCATGTACTCGTGTTCTCGACAGAGGAACTGCCTGATAGACCGCACCAACCGTAACCGCTGCCAGCACTGCCGTCTGCAGAAGTGTCTGGCACTCGGCATGAGCCGCGATGGTGAGTGACCCCCACCTACCTCAAAATCAAAAGGCCATAAGCTACAACGTGGACAAAACACTGTATTGTCTTTTTATTGCAGTTATCATATCCCATTGTCACGTGCCTTATAAAATTAAAGTACACACAAGCTCATGCAGCATTTCTTTTGAAAGCAAAAGGTATGAAAAGGGAGTTTGTCTTCCTTTGCTGCAGTTGCAGCCTCTTATACTGCATGTTGGAACATTGCTGTGAGAATTTAAGGTTAGTTTCTCATGTTGGATGGTTAGTTCTAGATTACAGACACTTCCAGGAAGCTTCGGATGGAACTTCATCACTATCCACAGGCTTTACACAGTCTAGACTCTTGGTGTTGCATGTGGAGACTTTAGGATTGCACAGCTTCTCTATTTGCAGTGCTTTTCTTTGGAGAGTAAACAAGCTGAGTGTGAATGCGTTTATTAGAAGGGGTGTGTAGATACCTTTAGACACTTTACTTAGAAATTGGCTTACATTATTGACTAAAACATTTGGCTGAAATGTTTTCTGCGTCATGTGAATGCCTTAATCAAAATGTTTATTAGAGGTAGCCGTCAGTACACAGCAGTCTTTTGCCATATCAAAATTTAAAATGATTCATAATGATTCACAGAATGTATTATGCTGTCTTGGCAGAAATCAGTGGCTCTACTTTGATGCTTGTCTCACAAGCCCTGTTTATTACTGTCACCAGTCTGGAGGGTTTTGTTGTTCAACATGGCACAATTTACGAATAGATGGACTGCTGTGACGTGCAGTCACAGGCGATTCTCAGAATATGGCTCTGCAACAAAAACAAACACAAAGGAATCAAAGTGGTTAATAGTGGCTCAGCTGTTTGTGGAGACTTTGTAGACAGACCAAAAGTATTCTGTTTGTAAACATTGAAAAACGTAAAAAACTAAAACCATCTGGTGGACACTGCTTAGCCTGCAGCCAGCCCATAGCCATTTCCCTGGTGGGAACTTGTAGCATACAGAAACATGAAGTGTAAGAGAAAAAGAATTTGGCATTGTAATGGTACCATGGCACCTGGATGCCTGTTGAAAAACAGCCACTATACACACACTTTCGCCCACACACAGATGTGCATGCTTTGAGTGTAGTATTTTCTATACATTTCTCACTTTCTTCTGAATGTCTCTGATTCATACTATTTCAGGGAAACATCTAGACATCTGACTGAATTATAGCAGTGTAAAGTGGTTAGGAGGGGCTTAGCTTATGCTGTAAACTTATCCACCCTGAAATTACTGAGATGTTATTCAAGTTTTAAGGTTTCTTTTGTTGTAAAGCGGTTCATGTCTGTTTTATTTTCAGTGATCATTAGTTGTTCTCTCCTTGTATTTCAGTTTTGTATTTAGCAAAATAAGTGAAATTTAATTTCATTTGTAATTCCATAATTACATTTTTCTTTTGCTTAGCTGTGAAGTTTGGCCGCATGTCCAAAAAGCAGCGAGACAGCCTGTATGCAGAGGTTCAGAAACACCAGCAAACTCAGGAGCGGGCCAACGGTTCTGGGGGCTTACCCATCCCCACTCGTGGGGGTGATGATGGTGGAGAGAACGGCAACGGGGGACATGGACGAGCGTACAGCCGCAGCAGCTCCAGCACAGCCCTCAGCGACCTAGATGACATTGGAGCCCTGCCAGACAACCTGCTGTTTGATCTGCCACTGACACCGGAGGGCGCCGGAGAGTACTGCAGCCTGGAACTGCTGGGGGGCAGCGGGGGCAGCAGTTCCTCCTCTCAGAGTTCCCCTGAACAAAGCGGCCAGGAGTTTAGCGAAACACCTCACATCAAACACGAGTACCAGCTGCTCCACGAAAGCAGCATGTACATACACTCTCCGCTCAATGGCCAGCCTGAGGGATGCTCCCTTTTGGAAATAGGTCAGACTCTCAAGTCATTGCACCAAACACATTTATGTTTCTTACTGTTGTATAGCACTATAGTGTACACATTTACGTCAGTCACATATACAGATTCAGTTGGAGTGTCACAGTCACTACTAAACCAACAAGTATCACTCAGAATGCCTGGTGACATTTGAAACATATCAGTATCGGCAGGCAGCTGTTTAAAAATGATCAGCATTAGAAAGGTGATTAAATGGCACAAATATTGCATGATTATATACTACAGAAGAGTATATTCCATATACAAATAAGGTCCATCTACAAAGAAATATTATATTTCAGTAGGATAATAGACAATGATATAAACACTTTAGCATTTTGGAATCATCCTAGAATTCCCATATTGGTCCATATTAGTAAATAATGCCCTCGAAAGAAAAACCTTTGCTGTATCTTATCCTACTGACACTTTTGCTCACTTTTCACATCTCATGGTGGGCAATGCTGTTTACCATTTCCAGGATAAATTATACAACATGATGCTTTTCTGAGAATATTGTAAATTATCTCAGTGCTTATGGAACACTGGCTATCATTTAGTTTTATTACAAAAGAATAAAATGTAACTGAATTTAGTGTAGCACAGTATGCTGACATGTTCTTGTTTATGTGTGTATGTTTACAGAGCGCATTACCGAGAGTGTGGTGAAGTCCCACGTTGAGACGAGTCAGTACAGTCCAGAGGAACTGAAACGGCTCACCTGGAACCTTTACACAACTGAAGAGACTCGCACCTACCAGAACAAGGTACTGGTCCTATGCTTTCAAGTAATGAATAAACCTCTGCGTTTAAATACTCTGTAGTCTCAACTTCAGTAGTGTACAGGATTGTACTGTTACTGTAAAGTTTCATCTGCAAGAGATAAAAACCTGCATTTCTGCACCATTTCGAAAATCTTACTTTGTCTCAGAACAATGATGATCGTCTAAAATGAATTAAAATACTTGTTATATTAAATTTTCAAGTTCAGGAACAGATTTGTTCTCCTAAAATGTTGTAAGCTTTTGTTTAAAAAACAAAGATGCCCAATCTGTGTGTGTGTTGTTCAAGAAGTCCAGTATAATGTGTTTGTGGTTCTAACACACCTACACTCTCTCCTCTGGTTTATGTAGCCAACAGAGGCGATGTGGCAGCAGTGTTCAGTTCATATCACCAACGCCATCCAGTATGTTGTGGAGTTTGCCAAACGCATCACTGGCTTCATGGATCTGTGTCAAAATGACCAGATCATCCTCCTCAAAGCAGGTCAGTACCACTTATCACCATGGTAACAACAATCAGACACCATTGGCATTAAAAAGTTGAAATCAGTGTTTATTGATGATAATGGTAATTGCAATTTTGTGCCAATAACACCTTACACAGAGTTAAATATACACTAGATACCAAAAGGTAGTACCAGCACGTTTTGAAATATTTTCTTGATATTCATTTCATTACCCCTCAATTCTGGATATAATATAATATGTATCTTTCTGATATTAGAATCTATTTTTTATTTTTACTTTTTTCAATTGAAACTTCTGAAGTTGTAAGACCAGCACAAGATTATAGAACTTCACACAACCACTCTTGCATTTTCATACTCACTCCGGCCTAAAGAATCTGAGAGCTCTTCTTTCAAGACTCCTGGGAAATATGGGAGTGAAAAACTGTGTTTCAGGGCAATTCTGTCCCTTTGTCGCTTGCAAATGCATTATATCATGAACAGAGGAGGCCCAGAAGACTTGTTAAACCAATGACTACAGCAGAGTAGTTGTCTGCATTATTCATTGTTTCCATACTAACAGTTGCTCTTTTTGTTTTCTTCCTCCCCATCTCTCTCTCTCTCTGTCCTGCTTCACGCATCCTTTGTTTATTGTGTACTTTTAAAATGAAAACAAAACCCTTCTGTCTTTTTTTTTCTTTATAATGTCCTCTGATGTCATCACACATTAACATACAAAAAACACAAAATCACCAAAAATATTTTGGGAAATCAATTACACGTCAATTTGGAATTTAATCATTTTATGCATGGTGGGTGCATCTCTCTCTCTCTCCATCCTTTCTGTGCTGCCTCTCTTCTGCAGGTTGTCTGGACGTATTGCTCATCCGGATGTGTCGAGTTTATAACCCCCTCAATCACACACTGCTGTTTGATGGGAAGTTTGCAAGCCCTCACCTCTTTAAAGCACTCGGTGAGACTCTTTGCACAGATATAACTGACACTGACACTTATGTTTATCCCATTTATGTCTAACAGCTATATTTAGTACAATGAAGCAAAATACTTCTTGTTCAGAATAACATCTACTTTTAATCTAACAGCATGTATTTAATAGATATATTTCACTTTTACAATTTATATTTTTTATTAACATCAGTAGTCCCAGGTAATCAAAAGTTTAAAATAAGTGTGTGATAAACTCACTTTTCAGCTGGACCAAAACATTTAGCATGTGGTGCAATGTACAAAAAAATACATTAATCTAACAAGTAAAAGGCAGGAATAGAAAAGTGTAATATTTTTATTGAAAATGCTTCAAATGCATTGATGTCATTGTTTTATTACTCTGACCAACCAGAGCTTCAGCAAGGAATTGAGCAATTATCCATGTTGCTGCTACTCAGTTTAACTTACCCTACCTTTTAGAGATGCGATGAGGAATAATGAACTATTTAGATCCAGTCCTGTTACAAACAGAAATACCCCCCATTCACACGGTGTCATGCCTTGTTATAAACTTTGTTTGTCTACTTGTAGGATAATTTTACATGCTTAAGTGAAGTGCTTTAATTAAAATGAGCTCATTTAGGTGTCCTCAGGATTTCAATACTTTCCTGTGTTTACATGATTCTTGCTTTGTTCTGCAGGCTGCGATGACCTGGTGAACGCCGTGTATGAACTGGCTAAGTCCATGAGCCGCCTGCAGTTTACTGAAGAGGAGATGGCTCTTTTCAGCGCTGCTGTCCTTCTCTCTCCAGGTCCTTTATCTTACTTAATTCAGTTCACCTTTAACAGACATTTTTTGTCTAAAGTGGAGTGGTGTGCTAATCCTGTGTGATACAGAAAGAATTAAATATAAAACATTCAGCAAAAGTAGGAAATTAACGGTAAACATCAAACATGTAGGAATGGTCTCCTGGACAGTGATTAAACCTAGTCCTGGACTACACAAGATCCTCAATGGAGAGTTTAACTGAAAACTAAATATTGTTCATGACAAGGCTTAATCGCCAGCTGGGAAACTGGCTCAGAGCAGCAAAAGCAATACCTTATTGCTACCATAAAAACATAAGCAAATTGACATTGCAGGACTAGAGTCTTTTATTGACTTTGTTGAAATATATCAGAGGTGGAGAGACGGAGGTATTTACTTCTGTTGAAGTTCTGGATGTGTTATTTCACAGACCGACCGTGGCTTACAGATAGCCAGCAAGTACAGAGGCTTCAGGAGAAAGTCTACCTGGCACTGCAGCGCTGTCTGAATAGAGGAGGCACCTCAGAGGAGAAGCTGACCAAGGTGCCTTTCACTGCTTTGTTTCAGAGACAGACATGCTTGCATTTAGGCAAAAGTGAATGGAAGTGTAATGTAGCACACAATACTATCAACACTGGGAGGGTGAGGGCTAGCATGTGGTTCCTCTAAGCCAGCTTCACATTAGCTAACATGAAACCTGTGGGGGGCAGAGGTCCATGCTGCCTATACCGGCGAGAACAAAACCATTTGTGCTGTTTTGGACTCTCTGCCAAGGATGGCTGTGGCTTCATTGGAGATGAGACATCTTATGATGACAGGACCAATGCTTAGACAGCTACGACACCCACACTTGACAGTGAAAAGGGCATGGAAATCTCCTGTTATCACTGCAGGCTTTAGTGGTGTGGCCAAATACACTGCATTTATTCACAGTTCCCATGTTAACGTTTTTGGCATGGCTATACTTTTAGCCACTTCTTAGACTGAATTAGACTCTAAACCCCTTGAAGCCCAAGGCTATTATTCAGCCTGGAGACCAGTTATTCTGTGACTCCTATGACTTATTCATCAAATACATTTGCAGTGGACGGAATTTATTGTTAATTCTGAAAAAGGACGTAAACTAATGCTTTATTTCTCTCTTCTTTTGTGCCTGTATCTCTCCTCTATTTTAGATGGTGGCCAAGCTGCCCATGATGAAGTCTATTTGCAACCTTCACATTGACAAGCTGGAGTTTTTTCGCCTGCTTCACCCGGAAACGGCCTACAATTTCCCTCCACTTTACAGAGAGGTTTTTGGCAGTGAAATAACCTTCCCCGACTCCACTGAGGGCTAGAACCAGGCCAGCCCTCAGACTGGTGCTTTAGAAAGAGAGAGAGAGAACGCTAAGAGGAAAGAAAGTTAGGAAGAAAGATGTAGGCATGAAAAGTGAGAGGGATGGTAGATTGGAAGTGTCATAGGCAGACCAGCAGCTCACTGACAATCCTGCACACAACACTTTAGGACTCCAGATCCCACAATCACTTTCTTCAGGCTCCCTCTGGAAGGGGTTAGTGGCACTAGTGCGTAAGCAGGCCCCGTGATTTGAAACACAAGTTGACACACAAAGTGCTGTGTAGTCATGTGCATGCTAACTACCTGTTTTAACAAAGTTATTAGGAGAAGGAAATTCTCAATGGAGCTTAAATCTCCCTAAAGATGAAGTACCCAATGAAGTGGTTTGGGACACAACCCGTTTAGAGAAACTTAATGAATGTACCTTAGTGGATATGTGGCACAGCCTCAGGAATGAGACAGAATGTATTATGTATGTTTGTCCTGTTTGTTTGTGTAAACCATGCTTTTAAAGCTTAGCTTAAGTTTATCAGTGGCCCATTGTGGACAATTATGTATCACCTGATGCAACACAAACTGGAGGGACCAACAACAGACTTTATAGTTGATTTTAGCATTTAAACATGCTAATCAGAGTCCCTTATACCCATACCTGTCTCATGTTCCAAACTGTACAATAATATACTGCTGCTCCTTTGCATGCTTTAATGCAGGATGGTGTGCAGTCAGTATTTCGGAGGTCTTAACTCGACCTTTTTTTTTTAATTGTTAATTTTTTTAAAAAAAACTCCTACTCCTGCTACCCTTTCCCCTGCAAATGCCACTCTAGAATGAATGAAAGACAAAGTATTTCAATATTTTTCTGTAATTAAAATAGATACTACATAGATTTATTGAAAATAATAGAAATGTTTGAGTATATATTTATATGCCGTATATATCATACACATATGTTCAGAGAAGCAGATAGACAGACAGAAACAGAAGGACCTATAGAGAATGCAAGAAAGATGCACCATACAAAAATGAATGTTGTCAAAAACCCTTCAAAGACTGCCTGATTGTTTTTTGAGAAAGAAGCATCCTGGCTCAAGCTGACTGACTGAAGCGCAGCTTTAGGAAAACTTTGGATTTCGAGGCAGGTGGATAGCACTTAAAGACTATATAAAAAAAAAACCTCTCCAAGTCTGCGAACGTAACCTTCTGAACTGGCTCTTCCTTCAGCCTACGGTCACTCAGGATTGTCCCTATGAAGACTCCAGGAAACACACTCAGTCCACTAAAGACAGGACAGCACTCTTGACCAGCAATCTGTGTGAAGTAAATCTGTAACACCCCCTTTCTCACTGACTCACATCTCATAAGCGTGTGTCCGCCGCAGTAACTGCACTGAAAACTGCAATGAATTTACTTGAACCAAAAGTGTACAGAATTTCTACATGAACTTATTACATCAACTTAAATGCCTACCGATTTCAAAATTGAGTGCGTGCAGCACTGTTTGGTAATGATGGCTCTCTTTTCCAAGTTTTTCATTTATTGTGATTTTTATAGGATTTTACATTTTTTATTGGAGTTTTATTTTTTTCAGCCAAACCAATCTGTTTGACTCAGAAGTGTCCAGATATTTTTATCACTCTGAGTATCCAAAATCGATTTGGATATTGACTTATAAATTTGAAAATATTTCAGTCCGATTCAGACTTTTTTCTTTGATAATTTTGTTAATGTATTTACATCATGTGGAAATTGTATTTGAATGAAGTAAATTCAGAGTTGTGTTTCTGAGTGTGGGCTGTAACAGCAGCTGACGGGGTATTTTGGCCCATGGAGATTACGGAAAGGAAGTGGAAGGGAGGAACCTTCTGTTAAGAGAGAAAACAAACGGCCCGGTTACAGTAGCCCAACCTGAACTGTCCAGGAGACAGCTGGGCATGGACATGGAAATGGGAGTTTTCTTTGCAAACCCTGATGTCCAGCCTATTCCTCCCATCCTTGTGGAGATACAAACTCATGCCACTGTTTCTCTACGGTGAAAGTAACGTGGAAGAGGATGCCCAGGGTTTTGTTGTGAGATTTGTTCCTCTCTTGACCTTTTTTTGACCTGGCCCCACTCTCCTTTGCCTAATGTAGTGACATACACAGCTCAGCTATGCTACATGCTATTGACACAGAGCCAGCAGCTACCCCCTGAGTAAGGGACTACTATGGTTAAAGTGTACATTCTATTTTTCATACTTTTGCAGAGCAAACTGAAGGACGAAGCAAATGTTTCTATTTTGTGCAGATGTATTTTTCCACTTCAGCGCATTGAGCTCTGGAGGAGAGGTTTAGGAGGTCAAGGACATGAAGCTGAAGGCTAACGTTTCATCTGCTAATCTCGAGCATGCTAAGACTTCGCTGCTGTCTTCTGAGTGAAGGCAGGAAGTCCAGTCTCGCGGTAGATTAGCATCAAACTCTGGGGAGCTTTGGTGTGGCCGGAAAGCTTTTTATCAAAAGAGCCTTGCTTCCCAAATCCAGTATAGAACACTTTTTTGTTGTTGTTGATGTTATTTTTTCTCTGTAGCATTGTACAAACAGTTCAGTCTGAAGAGCTGACTGCTTCAGCTGTTGTAACCGTTAAAATTTAGCCTAGGAAGACCATTTCACTTCTGCCGTGTTTCTGCACTGCTGGAACAGTGCTCGTCTCAGTCCAGACTGAACACTTTCCTATAAGCTTTTCTGTATAACTTTATTAGTTCTCGAACACCTCTCTGGGTGCTTTATGGAATATTCCAATATGTTTTTTCCCCAAGAGATATTTTTTCCAATTTTCACACTTTTGTAATGATGTTTGTAATGGCTTTTTTGTGAAATGTTCATAAAATACAGTACAAACTTTATCTCTTCCATGGGGCTTCGAACAACAAAAACATGTGATGCAGTGATGCAGTGTTCTCTGCAATGTATTTCCATTTTGTAAAGAGAGCACTGCATCTATTTCTACACTACACAGGTTTCACCTTTTCAGGGTTATAGTTAGAGCTAACTGAAGCATTTAAGACAAGAATAGTTACAACGTACCAATAATAAACCTGATAACGTGCTTTTATTTTGACTTGCATTTGAAGAGGAGTGTGAGTCCTCTGTCCCTGGAAGCTGATACGTAATCATTTGGTGCCATTGCTACTTATTTTGAAGCATGCATTTAACCACAAAAGCATTAACAGTGAAACAAAAAACAACTTTTTGAGGGGAAAAAAGCTTTGGAATATTCCTTTAAGACATTGTCACAATGGGACTGTGCAATAGTTAGCCTGTACTCCGTTACGGCATACAGGACCCCCGAAACTGGGGATTTCACAAACACTCCAGAACTTATCTGTTAACTCTTCATCACCCCATAGGGAAAGATTGCACAGGTCTTTCTTTAATGTTGCAGAGCTTGCACACACCACTAGTATTAACTGGTTTAAGCTGGTTGTAAATAAAAACGTGATACGTTTCATAAAACCTTGTAGAGTGGGTTCAGGTAAAAGGGGACAGTAGTGTTGGGTTTTATGGTACATATAGGCGACACACAAACTGAATAACAGTCATTATTTAACCCTAGTCAGTGAGGAACATTTTCGTTTGCTCATTTTATAGCCATGTTAAAATGGCCAACATACAGGTGGTTTCTGATGCAATATTAATTTGGTCAATCTGAAAAAAAGTCTCAAAACTCTTGTAAAGTGAAGTGAAAAGTAAACAATATGTTCACCATCAGGCCTCATATTGCTAAACATTTCATGGAACAGCTGAGTCTGAGTTTCTACAGGCACAAAACACGTGTCAAATTCTAAACACCATTGCTGTGAATTGTAAAACTGAGCATTTCACATCAAACCATGCGTACAGTTTTTTTTTTAAATGGTAGAATTCCCCTTCAAAGGAATGCCTGAATCTACCCTACCTGGGCTTTTTAGGTTGTGTGCGCTTTGTTGAATGCAAGCAGGCCGTGGAGGGGTAGGGAAGCGGTGCTTGTGGTGTGTGCAGTTGCAGTTACACACACACACGCTCACTCAGGGAGTTAGCTGGGCTCTCAGTCCTTTAACGTCTTCTCCATTTAGCCAGGACACCTCTCACCCATAGAAAACCTTAAACCTTCATCACTGTGTACGAGTACCTGTTCTTGTGACTGTTTTTCACAAAAGAATCAAAGACCCTGTCCTATTAGCAGCACCATCGCAAGACTTTACAGCCTGGTCTGTAGAAAACAAAATAGGATATATACCTTTGAATCTTGTCTTGGTTTTGTTTTTTGTGCTCTTTCTCTTTCTCTTCATGGTGTCTTTTTCTCTGTAAGATTTCTTGTACTTCACCCACTTAGTGTTCTTCTTGTCTTGGAGGATTGTAATTCTATTTTTTTAAGAGCATTTTTAAAATCTCCCGCGTCCTACATTCTGATCCTTGTGTGTTTTCTTTCATTCTGAGTTTGTTGCTATAAAACAAAATCACATAGATTTTAACAACTGTAATTTATGACATATTATGAATATGAAGATTAAAGACAAAAGATAAACATGATGAAGAGTTGTTCATTGTGAATACAATATATGGATTAAGAATGTAATAAAGGTCTTTTTACATAATATGACGTGCTGTCTTGTCCTGTTTGAAAGAAGCAACAAAAAGAACCACCTCATTTTTTAAAAGATTACACTCATTACACTGACTTACACTATGTGGCCCAGTCCATCCCAAAGGCTGATCCTCCAGTCTCCCCCCTCCCCTTCACTGTAGTTGTACTAGATGTTGGAACATTTCTATCAGGATTGGCTTGTTTTCAGTAACATTAATGAAGTCAGGTGCTGATGTTGGATGATAAGTTTTGAATTACGAATGTACTCCAACTCATTCTATAGATGTTGGCTGAAGCTCTGTTGTCATACTGCTCCATAGCACTACTGATCTGGTAACCTAAGGCCCATGTGCTCCAGCGCACCCAATTGTATTAGCAGTGCTATTAAATGGAGATTGTGTAAGCTGTGAGTGCAGTTGAATGCCTGTGTAAGTAATGGGTGCACATCTCATTAATTAATGAACAAGTTCCTCGTGGTCTGGGTCTGGTGTGTGGAGTAAGAAAAACAAATGTGCAGCATGTGGGGTCGCCAGTATCGGGTAAACAGTGAAAGGCTTTTGCTGCCCTCATGTGGGCAACAAGAGAACTGCAGTGACTATTTCAAAATGGTAAAGTATCTTCAAAAAAGAAAACATGCGTGTGAAAATCTAATTCAGAATGAGACTTGTGGTGCAGTGATGAAGTCGTTAGACTTGTCATTTCACAGCAAGAAGCTCCTGTGTGGGTTTTCCTTTGGTGGGGCCCGGTTACCTACCACAGTGCAAAGATATGTGAGTGTGATTATGTGTCCTAAACTGGCAACTTGTCAGTTGTGTTTTTTGGCCTTTCGCCATCTGGGACAGGCTCCAGCACCCCCTGTGACCCCGTTAGGATAAACAGCTCAGATAATGAATGAATGAACTTTACATGTGCTACTCTGTCGCTGGTTCAATTAAATGTAACAAAAATTGGTCCATTTTTATTGTTAATCATAAAATTTTAAATGTTTAGCTTTATAAGTAAGAATTCCTTTTTTTGTACTGAATTTCTGGAAACAACAATTGTGGATTAAAAAAACGAAAACTGCAGTAAACATGTGCTGGACACACTGGTTCCAGGACAGGCCCACTCTAGGAACATCATCGCAGTCGTGGGTTGATCATGTTTCTACAAACAAAAATGCTACACTAAAAAAATTTTTATGCATATTCACGTATTTTATTATGCAGTATGTATAAAAAACAATCTAGTATCTGTTCAGAGAAAATGGGTTGTACTCTAATCTGCATTATTGTGTTCTAACTAGGAGCACAGGGTGAATTTCATTTACTCCCAGAACTGCAGTGATCATAACTGACTGTTTAGAAACACAAGTTACATTTTCACTCAGTTTAATGAGCTGAGTTATGCTATAAAGTGGAAATAAAGCAGTGATGCAGAAGCTAGTTCAGCCTCCTATGGTTTTGAATGTACTGAGCATGTATACAGGAGTAGAAAAGACTAGCTGATTAGAACTTAGCAATATGCATTTTTCTTATTTTATCTGATAAATAATAAGTTTCTAACATCTTGTCCATTTGACCACTTCACCATAAGTTACTGTATAAAACATACAGAAATGTTTTCTTTTCTGTATTAATGGTTTGCCATGAGGAACCGTTTTGTGATTTTAAGTTATAATAATAATAATAATAATAATAATAATAATAATAATATGTGAATAATAAATCATTAAAAACAATAATTACAACAA
>JBBIGB010309483.1:0-10882 GCA_037577075.1 Alestopetersius hilgendorfi | reverse complement strand
GGACTTTCCTTTTGTTTGGGGGAGCTTCTGACGCGCGACAAATCGGCGGCCTTCGACGCGTCGACCGAACGCCCTCGCGCTGGGCCGACCACTGGCTCGCCACGTTTGCCTGTTCCGGCACTCGACACGCTTGACGCGCAACTCGCGACGGCATGACCACCGAGCGGCTGGTGCCATCCCTTGACTTTGTACTGGGCTGGCTACGCTGATCTGAATCCATTGCCACCCGAGGCCAGCCGCCTCGCACACAATTGACGATGAACACCTCCGCATCCTCCAGCCCTGCAGTCGCATGCGGTCCCGATGGCCGCGCCCGCGCGAACGCCACGCTCACCATGGCGAAATGGATTCTGCTCAGCAGAGACCGCACCCTCGATCATGCTTGCGTCGAATGCGTGCCAGATGGCGCACTCGTTGTGCCAGGCTTTCGTTGCGGCTACCACTCCGCGCTGAATGCGGTGACCGCCGTAGATGATGCTGACCGACAGGAACCAGCGTACGCGCCGGTGCAAGCGGTGGTCGACCAGTTTGTGTCCGGATACCAGCTACACGGCACGCTGGGGTCCCATGTCCCGACTCCACGGGAACGCGGGCTGATTGCCAACGCAATCGCTGGCCTGCTCGCCGACACGGTCTTCCTTCGAGAGTTCGA
This sequence comes from Alestopetersius hilgendorfi, assembly GCA_037577075.1. Classification (NCBI taxonomy): domain Eukaryota; kingdom Metazoa; phylum Chordata; class Actinopteri; order Characiformes; family Alestidae; genus Alestopetersius; species Alestopetersius hilgendorfi. The sequence continues at coordinate 10,230 of JBBIGB010309483.1, read as the reverse complement.
CAAATGGCGGCGTGCCGACGCCCCGCAAGCCAGCATGCCACCCGCGGCAGCAGTTCCCGCGGACTGTGCCGGTGCCGGTGAACCCTCCACCCTTCGCAACATGTTGGCCGCCATCAGGGTCGTCGGCCAGATTGACGGCCACGATGTGATACGTCGCCTGTCCATGCTGGACCTTGTGGACCGCGAGAGGCGCGCAGCCGAGGAAGAGGCGCCAGCTGGCGCCATCGCCTTGTCCGATGCGCATGCGAAAGGCGTCATGGACGCGCTGCGCGGCGTTCACGAGCTGTTTGTCCATGAGGACGGTTGCGGTGCCTTGCCTCCTGACAGCCCATTTCAGAATGGGGACCAGCCGTTCGGCCGGACCTCAAGAAAACCACAGCGAACAAGCGCAATGCTGAGCGAAAAACATCACAACCCGCATAGGAGCGGCACGGAAGCCTATCTTGCAACCGAGCACCACAACGAAGGCTGGAACGGAGCATTGGCCGCCGTCCGCAAAGTCCTGGGCAGTAGTCTGGCGGCGGCGATCCACTACCCGGGCTGCTGGGACACAGCGGCATATCCGACGATCGAAAGCGCACTGGCCGAGATGGGCGAGGAGTTTCAGTGCACGAACGATGATTGCCCCCACCACTCCGACCTACAGCAGGGCGAGCCGAGGGCGTTCGACGTGGCTGTGAGCGGATACAAAGTATTGCTGGTACGCACGCGCAGTGAAGCAGACGACACCGCGAAGCATTTCCGAGGCCGTGGCTGTGAAGTCGAGGTGTACCCCTTGTACGGTGGCCAGCGGTTCCATACCTTGAAGGCCACCGACTTCTACGAGCTTGATCCGGACCGCAACGGCGAGCCCGGTACCGAGCCGGCACGCAACGTCACGCACCTAATGCCGGAGCCGTGGCCACCGGCGTTGAGTGGCGCCCCTGTCGTTCCGGCGACGCTGGAGGTTGACAATGCCGCGCTGGCTGCCGAGATCGACTGGTGTCTCGACGAAGGCCATTGCGGACCCCGCACCCGCGCTGTGCTGCAGCGAATCCGCGATCATCAAACTGCGGGCATTACACCGGCGCGGCGCCCCATGCTGCTCATCACCCTCCGCCAGGCCGAGAGCCTGCAGCAGTTCTTCGGTGGTCACGACGCAGAGGTCGCCGTTGTGCCCTACAAGGACGGACTGCTCGCCTGGGACGTCGAGTGCCCCGGCGAGGGCTCTCAGTGGCTGGGGCCAACGGCGGTGGATGACGAGCTGGCCGACAAGGGCCGGCCGGACACGTCACGGCCCGCGATCTGGAAAACGACGCATCCCGCTGTGTGCGTGCCCATCACCGACAGCAAGGCGATCGCCGACGACTGGAAGGAGCATGGCTACGACGTGGTCGAGTTCTACCCAGGACCCCAGGAGCTGCGATTGTGCGCTGACGGAGTCGGCACGGCCAACGCTGACGCCGATGGCCACACAGTTTTGCGCGATACGCCCGGTGCTGCGTCGATTGACGCAGACGAGGGCCCACGCTGATGTGGGGGTTCCATATACACCTGGACATCGAGGGCTTCGTGCGGAGCAGCACGTACCCGGACGACTACATTGGCCTCTTCCGTGATGCCACCGGGCGCTCGCTCACGCCAGCCGAGGCGCGCACCAAGCTGACGATCGACAAGGCAAGGGGCCACAAGGTACTCCCGATGAGCAAGGAATGCGGCGCCGCGCTGTGCCCACACGCAACCGATGGTTGCTCCGGCTTCGACTATTCGGGCGGTGGGTGTCCAGGCTACCAACGAGGCAATGGCAAGGCCGCTCCACACAGCACAGCAACGACGACGGAGGTCAACGATGCAGCAGACGAATGAGAACGCTTCCCCGGCAACAACTCAACACGAAGCCATGACGCTGCTTGCCGACCTCGTTCTTTCAGTGCAATGGTGGGCGGGCCAGGAAGACGGCATTCCGGATACCGTCCGCCCCGCCTTTGACCGGGCTCAGAAGGCTCTTGGCTGGCCACAAGGGGAATCGACCACCACGCCGGCGGCAACGGCAATGCCCGAGGCGCCATGTGCGAGTTGCCACGGCTTCGGTAGCGAGCTGACGGTGTACAAAGGCAAGGTTCCCTGCCGGGCATGCCAGAAATCCAACAATGCCGCGCCATGGCTACCTCCCGGCTGGGAAATCAGTGTGGCCGATGACGACGGCTCCACCTGGGTGACACTGCGCCGCTGCACTTCGGATCGCAAGGTGCTCGCCCAGTCGGTCTACGCGCACAAGCGGGGATCTCTGGATTCGCATGTTTGGCATGCACTGCGCCATTCTCTCGACATCACGCGCCCTCAGATCGCAGAGCTCGACCACTGGCGAGCCCGGGCACTGAATGCAGAGCAACTGCTCAACAGCCCCGAGCTGCATGACTTTGCCCGCGGGGTCGTGCAAGAAGCCGCCCACCAGCGCCAGCGTTGGGGAACTGCCAAGGACGCCGACAAGTCGCCAGCGGACTGGGTCTTTCTCGTTGGCCACCTCGAAACCCGCTCCATGATGTACCTGCAGGCCGGCAACGTTGACAAGGCGCTGCATCACACGATCACGACCGCTGCGGCACTCGCCAACTGGCACACGAACATTTCCGGAGCGGATAGCAGCATGTGGCCCAGCCTTCCCGGCCAGCCACATGCCAGCGCCCCGGTGGGCGGCGGCGGCCATGCGTGAGCACGTCAACCTCCGCAGCATCTTCAGTGGTCGCAGCCCGACGACCGGCCTTCCCTTCGCCGAACGCCACAGGTAGAGCGGTAGCGCCTGGGGCAAAGCAGCCTGCGAGCTTCGCTGCCGGATGCTCGACCAGTTGCTCAAACCCGCGGCGCCGTCCACGTCGCCTCGCTGACTTGATCCCGCACAACAGCAACAATCGGCACGCACAATGAACATACATTCTGGTGCCGCCCAGCTATTCTCCGCATTATCTCCAGCCATTCCTCAAAAGCGCAGTGAGGAAGTTGGCCTTTACCAAATAACGTAGTACATGCCCCCAGCAGATCTCTCCTCCGAATTTCCCCACCCTGAAACGATCATCGCCGTGCGCGGCGCCCTGTCCATCGGCCTCCAGCAGGGGCCAGACAGCCCAGGAGGCCACTGGCTGCACGAGTTCTGGGCGTTCGGCCGCGCCCGCGCCGAGGCTGAAGCCATCATCCAAGGCTTCATGGAAAGCGCCGCCATCAGGATTTTGGCGACGTCTCACGCATATTTTGGAGCCGCTGCAACATAAACCCGTCTGCAGTGGTGGTTCAACAAACTCGGCGACAGGCATAATCCGGACTTAAAATCCAATCATCGAGACCCAACGGTATGTTTGACGATCTGATCGGCTGTGGTCACTGCGGCGGACGGGCCAGGTTCTTCGCTGGCCGAAAGGAGGCCGTCATTGTGTGTACACAGTGCGGCATTGGCACGCCGCCCGTGCAAATCGGAACCTCCAAAGAAGCGGCCTACGACGAGCTGGCTTTGATCTGGAACCGACGCGTCGAGTATCGCCCAACCGATCAACACGAGCTGGCCTCGATCGCGCGTCGCCAATTGACGCCGGTGGACATCCCAATGCTGCTGGACGCGATCGCCCGCAATGCCATGGATTGGGAAACCCGCGGACCGATATTCGCGGCAATGGCCGCCCAGCTCAGCAGGCCCGCTTCCCCCGCCGCCGCGGAAGTACCAATGGCCACCGTCCTTGAAGACGCCGGCCGGTATCGCAAGCTCGTGCGATTGGCCAAGGTCATCTACGTCGATGGCCGTCCCTGGATCCGCTTCGAACCACTCGACGCGTTCGACGCCGAACTGGTTGAAGGCGAAGAAAATGCCTTCGCGCGCATGGACGTATTCGTCGCGCGTGCGGTGGATGCCCTGGAGCCTCAGCTCGACTAGCGCCCCTCGCCACCATGATCGCGCGATCGGCGAGGCGCTGACCTTCCAACTGACGATGGCGTCGACGCGCGGTAGATGACCGTGCGGTAACGGCCATGCTTTGGCCGGCCGGATCTCGTTCCGTGCCCAGCACTCCCAAACCCTTCACGCAAATCGGCCCGCAGAAGCTCTCGCTTTCGGGTACTTGACATTGCCCGTTACAAGGCACGATGGATCTAGGTCAACCCGGATCCCAACTGCCGTGCTCAAAAAAACCCTGCTCTTCGTTGCCCTCTCTGCATTCCTCCAGGTCGCCGGCGCCTCTCCCGATCACTGCGGCGCATCGGTCGCGGACGGCGCGCAACCGAAGGTGCTGTCCAGCAAGCACGCTGGCGCCAGCCACCTGCTCTGCTACCGCGCCTACGCGGTGCTCGTGTCCTCGGCGACCCGGACACCGCTGTGGTCAGCCGAACACCTGACCGCGCAGGCGGTGAACCAGGCGCGTGAGCTGCCGCGCGAAAGCGATTTCTTCGAAGAGACGTCTTTGCCGGCAACCGCCCGCGCCACCCTGCAGGACTACCACGGTAGCTCGCACGTCCAGATTGACCGTGGCCACATGTCGCCAAGCGGGGACTTCGGCGACCTGGCATCGCAACAGGAAAGTTTCAGCTTGGCCAACGTCGTCCCGCAGAACTCGGTCAGCAACCGCCGCATGTGGAGCCACCTGGAGACGTCGACCCGCCGCCTGGTACGGCAGACCGGCGAAGCCTACGTGGTGACCGGCCCAGCATTCACGGACGGCAAGGCCCGTTACCTCAACGAACATGTACGGGTACCCGACTATCTGTGGAAAGCGATCTACGTCCCGGGCGTCGGCGCAGCAGCCTACATCGCACCCAACGATGCCACGCCGAAATATGCGGTGGTCAGCATCGCCAAACTCGCACAATTCACCGGCGTCGACCCGTTCCCCCGGCTGCCGGCCGCGACGCGCGATCAGGCGATGGAGTTGCCGCCGCCCACCCCGCATCCGCACGAGAAGGCTGGTCGGCAGACCACCCTCAACGATCTCTTGAGCCGCGCGCCGGCAGCGGAGGTGGAAGATGTCGGACCGACTGCCGTGGCCCGCGTTCCCAACGTATGGCGGCTGGCCCGCGCAATCAGCGCCGCCGTTCGCTAAGATGGAATCTAAATGGAGGCATCCCATGAAAGCCCAACAACCGTACGGATCTCCCCAAACCCTGGGCCGTCGTGTCAGCTTCTGGCTGATCGCTGTGGCCGTCGCGCTGTACCTTTCCTACATCGCCGGGACCAGCCCGCCGTTCTAACCCGCCGACCAATCCCGCAAAAGCCGCCACACCGTTGGCGGCTTTTGCGTTATTTGTCCTGAACGCGTCTAGCGCGCGATCAGTTCTTCGTTGGGTCGGCCGCGCCCGATGAGCACGAACGCCCAAGCATTCCGCAAACCCGGGCGAGCAGCTCTGCGAGTCGCGATCGCACAACCGGGGCCGGGCCGGCACCGGCACCGGCACCGGCATGTGCGTCCATAGCAGCTCTGGCCGAGATCTTGTAGGCGAGTATCTCGCCCGACGTGATCAACCGCTGAGCCTCTCGGTCAGCCTCTTCGGCGCACTCGATGTACCGGAGCTCTCCTGCAGCCCATTCCACTCTCACTTCGTCGCGCTCCCAGCAATTGCCGTGCACCCGACGATGAAAGCGCACCCAAGGGAGGTCGACGTAACCAAGATGCCCATACAGGCGCCGCCACGCAGGTGCGCTGCCCGGCCAACACGCATCGAGTGGCCAGTGCCAGAAGAACTCGGGGTCGCCAAGTTCTGGCCGGTACATCCAGACGTGTGGCGCGTGGCTGAACCGCCCTTCCTTCCACCATTGCTTCAGCAGATCCCACCCGGCACGATTCGTCGGCACACTGAAGTTGAGAGACCACTCCGGCGTAGGCGCCTCCTCGAATGGAATCCCATCTTGGGACGCGCCGTGGATCTGACAGTGGCAGCACCCCGCTGCGGCAAGTGCGTCCCGCATACGCACAACTTCGGCCCCACTGGGGCTGATGCTCCTGCGCTCACCATCCGATGTCCGCAGGCCCCAGCCAATGCTGACAGTCACCCCCTCTAACGAGAGGGAGAGCGGTAGCCGGCCGCCGTCCATCACCGTCCGAATTGCCTGGAGGATGTCCACCCCGAGTTTCGCGGCGTGCGCCCGCCGAAGCCGATCCTCCTCGATCTCGCGAAGCCGCCGAGCTTGGTTGGCCGTGACTTCCGCTGGGCTCAGCGGCCACCGCAGGAAGCGGAGCGCTGCGCGCCATTGCGGCGAGATAGCAGCCCCACGAGCCAGCAGCAAATCGCGGGCCTGCTCGATCAGGTCTTGAGCGTGATCGATGGCCACGTCCGTCAACAGGTCGGTGCCGTCAGTCTCCGCGGTCGCGTTTGGCAGGTTCTCTCGGATGAGTGTGTACAGTTCTTCGTCTGTGCACGCCCGCAGCTCTGGCTCTGGAAACAGGTAGGTATCCCAATCGCCATCGGCCATTGCGTCATCTTCAGTCATCGCACGACCTCATCCCGTGAAGTGCCGATGGCCGGCCGCAGTACCCGCCTCGGCGGGCTTGGCAAGCAGGCGATACAGTGCGGGGCGCGAAATGCCCAGGGCCTCTGCCGCCTTCAGCTTGACCCCATTGGCCGCGGCAACCGCCGCGACGGCCATCTCACGTGTGACGACGGGCCGGCTCCGGGCTGCGATCGCGGAATGCGTCGACAGGTAGGCGTTGGCCTTCTCCTTGCGGCTGTGGCCGGCGGCTTCCACCACCCGCGTCATGGCGTCCTTGTGCGCTTCACGGTCGAGAACGCGTGCGCCCCCCTTGATGGCCGCTTGCTCACCGGTCAGCCGTTGGTACATCTGCTGCAGGAACTGGTGTCGTAGACCGTGGGCGGTGACACCGTCGCCGCGCTTGGTCACGGCGTGCTTTTCCAGCACGGTATAGAAGCGCCTGCGCCACTGCACCTGCGTATAGGTCGCCGGGATCAGGGAGCCCCGTTCGGGATTCGTGCACGCGGCCAACTCAGCCGCCTCCGCAAGCAGGTCGTACTGCCAATCGAACTCGATCAGCACCTGTCGCGGCCGGCCTCCCTTGGTGCCGTCCTGCACGTGCAGATAGCCCGATGGAAGTAGGTCGCGCGCTGGGCGCAGTCGCCAGCTTTCCTTCGCGCGCAACCCGAACGCTGCCTCAAGCTTCAGTTGAATTGCGACGTGGGCATCCGTCTGGGCGATCTCCTCGATCTTGGCTAGCGCGTCGATGTTGTTGCCGTCCCAAGAACGGTCGGTCTCGGCGGCGTAGCTGCGCGTGTAGCCTGCCGGCCTCTCCACGTAGTCATCGATGCCGCCCACCATGTTGGTCTTGCCCATCCACGAGCACAGCGCGCGCAGGTGTGAGAGGCGCAGTTCAACGCTGCCCACCGCGAGGTTTCGTTCTGTCACCCAACGCTGCACCAACCATCGCAGGTGCTTCTCCGCCAGGTTGTAGGGCGACATGATGGTGAAGCCGCCCTCACGCAGCTCCACTGCGAGACTGAGCAACATCTGCGCGCGCTGTTTCTGCGAGATCGACGACAGCGCGCGACCGCTGACGCGGGTCTGGCTGTGCGGCTTGTGCAGGTTCTCGCCCGCCAAGACCGCGAATTCCGACTTGAACCGTTCCGGCAGCGAGTAGTTCGCCAGGATCGGCGTGAGATTGATGCGCGTCTGCACCGTGACTCCGAGTATTGGTTGCGCAGCGCGCACGTCCTCGACGCAGGTTTCCCCGCCGGCAACCGCGCCGCACTCACGGAATCCGCACCCCCGTGCTGGCTTCCCCTTTACCCGACCCACCACGGTCGGCTGCCGGTTCCCCCGGCCAGGCCCAACTTCCCCGCCTTTAGCGATTCCAATCGATCAGCCCGACGCATGGAAGCAATGCGTTCTGACTGTCCGTCCTGCAGCGAGCCTGCGCTTGCGCGCTGACTCACCGCTTCGCGGCCTACACACCGGCCGGCATCTTGCGACGCCTTCCTGCCGACACGAGCAAGGCACGCGACTCCGCGGCCTTCACTCGCCCACAGGCTTTTGCCCTGGTGTGAGATTCTCCTTGCGCATTTCTGGTGCCGGCTGCGCCTACCGGTCGTCACGTTCAGATACGTGCGGTCACCCTTGCTCGGGTCGCTCTCGTATCCCACCCACAAGCCGAACCATCTCCGCCGCTGTGTATCGGGCCTTGTGATTCGTGCCCAGCCCTCTGGCTGAACGGGTGCGTCTTATCGCGTTCCATCCACAAACACTGTTCGGTGTTCGGCTTCGGATTTGTACGCACTGCGGTCTAGCTTCACAGCCAGCGCGCTGATCGTTTTGGTATCGCGGTGTCCGGTGGCCTCACTCTCCGGCCCCATCCACTTGATTTGCTTGAAAAAAATGCCGGATGACTATCCGGCACGAACATTGGTGCCCAACAACCTCTTGGTCGCCGGCTCACCCTGAGTTTCCGCGGTCTTCGCGGAGCTATCGATGCGTCGGGGGACGCGTGTGGTGACTCAAGGATAGGGCAGCCCAGTGAATTGCGCCGCACGAAAGCTACGCAAGATTGACGGGCTTTCTTCCATCAAACAGCCGGCGCAGCCTCGTACAGTCCCAACGTAAGGCGACGTGACACGTACATACCCCGTAAGGGGAAGCTACGTGTCACCGGCGGGCACCGATCGGTTATGCGCTGAACCACGTGACACTCACGTGCACCGCACGGTGCAGCTACGTGTCACTAGCAGAGGCTGACCAATCTCGCCCAGCTCGTCGTGACATCTACGTCTCCCGCAAGGGGGAGCTACGTGTCATGTCGCCCTCACGCGTCATTCCACTGCCCCGGCGGAAGCTGCTCCGCCCCAACACAAGGTCTGCACCATGAAAGCCGCCACCGTTGCCGTCGACGTCGGATACGGAAACACCAAGTTCGCGTTCCCGATGGGCTCCGAGACCAAGCTGAACATGTTCCCGTCCCTCGCGCCGCAAGCCGCGCCACGCGCGCTTGCCAACCACGGGAACGGCTTCTTCAAAGCGCGCGACGTAATCACCATTGCCATTGACGGCGTGGAATACGAAGTCGGCCCCGGTGTGTCGCTCTCCTCGGCATATGGTCAGACCGGCCGCACGCTGTCGGAGGACTTTGTGACCAAAGACGAGTACGCCGCGCTGCTGGGTGGCGCCCTGCGCCTCGCCCAGGTATCGGAGGTGGGCCAACTGATCCTAGGCCTGCCCGTTCACACGACCCAGAAATACGCTTCCTACTTGCGCGATCGCTTCACAGGAACGCTTGATTTCGGGGGCGAACCCGTTGAGATCGGATCGGTCATCTGCTTGCCGCAACCGCTCGGCGCGCTGGTGACGTTTATGCGCCAACAGAACACCAAGTTCGATGCCGACAACGCGCACCTGGTCATCGATGTCGGCTACTTCACCACCGATTGGGTGGTCGCCCAGGGCTTCACGATGGACGACAATCGCAGCGGCGGCGTACCGGGCGGCTCGTCCAAGATCTATCAGCAGATCGCATCGCTGATTGAGCAGGACGAGGGTGAGCCTGTCACCGGCATTGAGCGCATCGACAAGTGCCTGCGCGACAAAAAGCCGATGCTGTTCTTCGACAAGGAGATCGATCTCACGCCGTATCTGGAAAAAGCGCGCAGCGTCTGCCAGCTCGCCGTCAAGGAAATCCAGACCCGCGTCGGCCGAACCGAAGACATCCGCGCGATCATCCTCGCCGGCGGCGGCAGCGCACTCTATGTGCCTGCCATTCGTGCCGCGTTCCCGCGCACCCCCATCCATGCCCTTTCCTCCCCGTGCTTCGCTAATGTGAGCGGCTTCTACGACATTGGTAGCACGCGCCCGGTGAAGCAGAAGTAATCGGGGGCGCCATTCCACCATGGACAAGCTCTCGATCAAGGTCACGCTGACGCCCGTCACCGCGCCGACTCTCTTCCCCTATCTGGCCGGCATCCTGGATTCCAAACAACGCGCGCACGCGCTGCGGCACATGGCAGAACTCGGCTACACCGCGTTCCTGGCTAGGCAAGCGGTGCAGACAAATCTGGTGCCGGCACAGGCCATTGCACCGGCTGTCGCCACACTCGTGTCTGCAGCACCAGCGCCGTTCGCTCTCGCGGAGTCTGTGGCACGGCCAAATCCTTCGCCCGCCCCCGCTTTCGATCCGGCCGCCTTGTCCGAGTCCGACTCGCCTTCGCCTGATGGACTGCCAACGGCGATGGCCGAGCACCTCGGTGAAGCCATGGCGCGATTCTTTCCAAACTAACCCTGCA
>JBBIGB010309475.1:0-10882 GCA_037577075.1 Alestopetersius hilgendorfi | reverse complement strand
TAAAAATGTTACAAAAAACCACATGCTTTCAAAGGGTGTCCTAATTTTTTCACATGACTGTATATATATATATATATGCCTAATATTATCCCTGCTTATTTCATGTTAAACTCAGTTTAATGCATTACCCTGAAAGAAAATGTAAAGGGAAATAATCGATCAGAATCAGAACATTTTATTTGCTTAATAAACAATCAACATTAACAGTTAGCATTAGCAGTGTGCAAAAACTCGTACACAAAAGAAATTGAAATAACTCTCTCTACCCACATGTTTAGACAGGGCACAGCTAACTAATACTAAATAAACTGAGATAAAATTGAAAATTGGGTTTAAAACAATAAAATACTAGGACAAGAGACGGAGCAGTCATGCTACACGCTGCAGCAGCTGCTGCTGCTTCTTCTTTTTATGGCGGTCGACAGCTTTTCAGTGTATTACCGCCACCACTGGACAGGTAGCAGTAAAACAGTTCGGTTCTCAGAAAAATCTGCGTTAGACTGAATCTGCGAATTCTGATCGCGTGAAACTGAGGGGTTACTGTATACATGTTTATTTTCTTTAAATACTCCGGTGAGTTTGTCGACACACTGTCTTGCATTTAAATTCAGAGAAGAAATAGTGTTTACTCATGTAAACACTATTTCTCAGGCCTTAATCTGGGTTTCTCAGGCCTTAATCTGGGCACCCATGAATTACAGAGTTTATTTTCCTTTGGTTTAATTCTGATGATTGTGTGAAAGTGTGAACTGTGCAGCCGTTTGTCAGTGGAGTGTGTTTTGCTTTTAAATGTGTGCAGATTGCATCGCTACATTACTGTACTCTGTGCTTAGCCTATTTGTTCATTGCTTTTGCTCATGTTCGTGACAGGAAACGCATCTGATCCACAAGTTCAAAGAGGACTTCTACGGTCGGATACTTAGTGTGGTCATGGTGGGCTACATTCGCCCAGAAAGAGGATTCTCTTCGCTTGGTAAGACACATGACCCTATTCACACTCCCACCTTTGTCCAGGAGTTTCATGTGACATTATGTGAGAGCCGTCTGCCATGTTGATGACCGGGGCGAGTCGGTCACCAGCTGTAGAGAAAATCGAATGTTATTTTAGCTATGTGTGCAGTTATTGTTATTATTATTATTGGTATAGTAGCAAAGGTGTAGTAGCTGTAATTTATCAAATTAAGGGTAGATATGCAGCAGACCTTTATCTGTACCTATGGTGGCTTAATAAATAAACTGTTGTATTGAGATTTATTTTGTAGGTAAAACTGGATTAATTAGACAAGCCTTATGTGCATCACTATAATGATTATTACTATCTAATGATTTTTATTCAACTGTCTAATGATTTTTACAGAATTCAGCCAGAAAATACTTTAAACTGTTATAAATAAACGAGGACACGATTAACGCTCAGGCCAATGACGCACTAAACATCCATAAGTTAATATCTAAATATCAGAGATTGACCATTCCATGAACATGTTTTATTACATACCCATAAAGCCATACTCCTAAAAAAACACCACAAATACATTACACTGCATAATGTTTAAATCTTCGTTCTGTACAAGTAGTTTATATGTGCATTTCTAATGAAAAAGGCTTGATTTTAGTGTCAGTAGTCTTTACGTTTGATTAGCTCCACTACAATATTACTGGTTTCTGTTTCCGTGGAAGTTTTAATGCCCCTAACACTCGCTTTCCCAGACTCAGATCACTTTTGTGAGCATTACTGAGAGAGAAAACCCACACCAGCAGGTTCTCACTGTTGCACCTATGTTTGTGTTTATAGAGTAAAATATCTCCTGTCACCAACCGAGTGTATATGATTACTGGATTCATAGTGAAAATAATATCTTGGGTCTGAGGGAACTCCTTCCCATTAAAATAGGTCATCAACAGCATGCTGTGGCAAAAGTCAGGAGATTTTTCGATTGACGGCCACACACTTACACCGCTGGTGACTGCACACATATCCAAGCTCCTAATTCAAGCTCCTGATTCAATCTTGTGTGTTCTGTGTTTTACAGAGGAGTTGAAGGCAGCGATTCATAACGACATTGAAGAAGCAAAGAGGAAGCTGGATTTGCCTGAACACTTGAAACTGAAAGAGGACAACTTTTTCAGCATGTCTATATCCACAACAAGCAATCAGATCAAAAACGGTCACTGAACTCATCCCATCGCTCGCCTGTCGTGTCCCACCTTCTATGCTCTTGGGCTGAAGCCTCGAAAACATATGCATTAAAACATGATTTGGGTACTGCACCATTTTACAGAAAGGTTTACATGGCAGTTTGGCACTCTTGAGTGGTGCTGGCACTGATTGCAGAGTGACCTTGTAGGGTGTAGGGGTCCAGTGTTTGTCACAGAGGAATGTTTAAACGGGTGCAGGATTAGCCAGTTAAAGCATTTTCACCCTGATCTCTATCTGCTGCATCTGTAGCGTGTCGTATCTGTACTACATCTAGAAATGAACTTCAAACCTACTTATTCATCACAATCTTCTAATAAAAGCCAGTGGGCAGGGGCTGGAGCCTCTTTCCATTAGTATCTATTGATTTTTTTCTATTGTTTTTAAGTGTGTTTTGTGTTCAATTGTCTGTTCATTGCAGCCCTCGCCCATTTGACTCAACTGTCCATCATGAAAATGAGTCCACGGGTTTTCTTCACCTCTACATGCAGGAAAATGCAAAATTATCGTTCACTGTGCAGTACTATGATGCCTTTGCTGCCAAGTATCGTGTATCAAAATATACTTTATATAATTATACAACATACTTTAATATACTTTCATAATTGTGAGATACATGATCTCATAATTATGGTAAAGTATCCTATTCCAGTTCATCATTTTTACAACAAACTATAAACAAGAAATGTTCTCAATTCCGATAATCGTAAGGCAATAATTATAGTGGATGTTCTCTAATAATTCTCTGTAAAGCTGTACTTAAATCAATAACAGCTATTTAACCAAGTTACTGCTGGCTAATAAGAATGATACTTTCTTGTGATTGAGAAGGTTTCGTTAATAATTACGGTACCTTGTAATAACATGCTAAAAGGTTTCTTTGGCTTTATTTATGCCACCATACATACAGATGCAGCACAAAGAGATTAGCTTGGAAAATGCTGTAGTGTTACTATAAAGAAAGGCAAGTGTGTCTGAAGGACTTGTTTAGGCTGGTTCTTCTGTAACCTTCATATCACACTGTGGGCCGGATCTCAGGAGTATGTGGAACTCATTCTCACGTGCAGTCTGCCATTGCTTGGTTCATTAGCAACTAGGGAGTCCCCTCTGGAAGATTGACACTATAAAACTGTGCTTTTCTGTAAAAATCAGTCGGGTTCATTATATCATACCAGCGGAGCTGGAAGGCTAATACTCCTAAAATAGATTCCAAAACAGGCAGAGAAGCCGTCTTAGGACTGGAGACACAGTTAACAGATTCCACGAGGACTTAATGAAGATTTTCTGCATATTTTTTCAAAAGAGTTGTGATGGTCTTATGCATATTTAAGAGTTTGCTGCCAGTTGTATAAATGTCTGTATGTAAATATAGATGATGGAGCTATTTCCCTTTTCGCTAATTTATTTTTTTTCCCCCATTCCTGTCTCTTATGAACATAACCGTCAACAAAATTGACCTTTCGGGATTTTCGTACATATCAGTCAGCGCTGTAAAATGTCTACTGCCTGTAGTAATACGGCCCGGAGCCCAGCTGCTCAAGGTCTTAATGTTGCTGTGATGGAATCGGTGATGGTAGCTCTCTCTTGGCTTTTAAATGACTTCAAGCCAAGCCTTTCTGAAGGCTCTGGGCAATGGATAAAATCAACAAGCAGCAAACTAACAAAAGCAACAACTCAGTGCAATGCTGCAGTTCCCGGCGAGAGCCTTCATTGTGATCAGAATTCACAAGCTGTATGGATGAGAGCGAGATGCTGCCATCACTGGGAATTTGAAGCTATTGGCTGTATATATGATACATATATATATATATATAATACACACTAATCGCTGCTCTCAGTGGATGTCAGTGATAAAATTCATCCAAAGGAAATGACCAGATTTTAATGTCCAGTTTATCTGAACCTCGCGTCCATGCGATGAATATGATGCTATTTATTGTAGAAAAAGCTTCTTTTTTTTAGGCCACTGGTATTGCACTGCTCTTAAATTGGATAAAATGTTCTTTAGGATCAGAGTTTATTCACAAAATAGTGCATCATTTATCACGTTTCATTATTCCAGTCACTTGACAGCCCTATAAATCCATTGCCTGAAGTGCTCCAATTACACGATTCCAGTAGAAATTGACTTTAAACCAAAAACCTGGCAAATCATAGGTGTTTTTTTGTGAGACTCACAGAGATCTGTCAGTAGGACCCTCTGGTCATTCCTGTTATGTATTTGTGAAATGAGCTGTGCTTGAAACTTGACTGAAACCGGACTGCTTGAAGAGAGGAAAACGTGTGCCTCCGATTATCGCTTCACTGTTGTGTTCATGTCGGCCGTCTTCACTACAGTAGGAAGCCGAGAGTTGCCTGGATAAAGTAATGAACTTGTTATTGCGCGAGAGTTGGTCCTCAGGACTGATGTGTTGATGTTTGTAGTGCACTATAGGTGTGGTACAGTGCCTTAAATATAAAAAGCTAAATAAATAAAGCCCATATCGGTATTCCTTCGAGGCAGTGATGACTGTTGGCGGCACACGGCATATGTGTCTTCCTCAGTTTTTGTGGGAAAATACGTTTGCCCAGTTTTGTTTTTTCATGTTCAAATAATATATCAAAGCTTTGTTGGCAACACTTCAGTGTAGAGGTTCATTAGAATCACGGTTCTTAAGCCTCAATCATGTCAGTAGAGGGTAATTAACTGGCTACTCATTATTACATGATGAAGTAAATAAACATTTCCCAGCATACATTATAACCTTCTGCATGTGTTCATTTTCTGTTGATTCCTATAGATCGACTAATAAGTCATCATTTAGGTCTATATAGGGCTCCGACTAATATTCGCTGATGGTAAATACGTAAGACAACGGAAACCAGCTAAATGTTCTCTATTGAAGAGAGTGCAGAGGATAAACATTTCACTCTCTAGGTTTTAATTGCATTTCAGACAGCCAGCAGCCCAACAAAGCTTGCCAGATTGAGCATCAAGCCCTCATATCATTTAAAAACAGTTGTAATTATTTTTACTTTAATCACCTACTATAAGAACATGAATTTTGCCAATAATTAATTGGCTTATTATTCTAATTGGATATTTGAATATTCAAAATATAATATTGGATAGAATTTTTAATATTCAATAAATGCAAAAATATCCATTATTTTAAACTAATTTCTAATTAAGACATTATTGTTTATTTATTGTGCCTTATTGTGAGTATGGGTTCTGCCAGAGCTGCGTTAATGAACCGCTAGAAATGTCTGTGGTTGGACGTTTTTATTTTAATAAATGATACGCAAAAGATTACTTAAACAAAGCCCCAAAGTATTGCTTAATAACACCAGGCAACAAAAAATTGCTTCATTCCATTCTGTAGTGTTTCTTCCACAATCTCGGTGCTGATTTCGATGGTAACGTTTATTGTCATGTAGCTTCAAGGGTTTAGTTACAAACGTCATTTTTTAGAAAAAAATCAACTCGCCGGCTCGGCTGACAGTCTTCTGTTATACTTATAACTTTTTGCATATTAATATGTTGTTTGTTGGTTGTACATGTAGATAACAGGGTTGCCAGGTCTCACGCATTAAAATCCAACCAATGACGGAAGGAAAAATCAGCAAAACCTGACTAAGAAACATCAAAAATTGCACTGAAACAGACCTTCCATTAAAATGTATTACTCAGAGTTATTAGTAATGAGTGCCCAGTCCATTACTAGTTATTGGTTTTGAAGGGCTTAATTAGAGCATTAGAAGATCATGGAAATGTCCTCCTACACTGAAGCATTAGCATTTTGTTTGGCTGCTCTTCACATTTTATAAGCATTTTACCTTCCCCCGCCTTCCCCTAGAGAGTTAGAATTTAGGAGATACAAGGTTTTTGTTATGACGACAGAGTCCCTTCTGTTCCCACTGTTCCTAAAGACCTAATCATCTCATCAGATCCGCCTTCTTGAAGCTCGTTTAGTCAAAACAATGCATTCCAACCCAGTAAAATCCCAGGCAGGGAAAATGACTGTAGCTACATGTTAAAGAAATCACTTAAAAGAAACATCTCTGGCTGTGGGCCTCAGCGAAGCAATCTGTCGAACACACAATCTGTCCAGCATCAGCTTGTCTCTCAGATATTCTGTCAATAAAGTTGTGAAAACCCAAGTCCATCTTTGCCTGTTATTTCTATATTGTATTTTTCTTACTGAGTGGGTGTCTGGTACAAGCATCTATGAACCTGCAGTATTTCCACTATGGAATGTTTGTCCTTATTATGGATCTGTTTGCCTCACAATACTAGTATCCTAAAGCAATCCATTTTCTTTTTAAAGGTTCATTCATTCAGTCTGGCTTTATGTGACATGCTGACTCAGAATTGTTCAGAGTGGTGGAGATAAGCATCAGATGCTTCTAAAGCTCCTTCACAGAAAGTTTATAGTTTATTTCATCAGTTTCTCTGATGTGAGAGCAATGCTTCTGTGAAAAAAGCAACAGCCATGTCTTTATAAACCTTGCTTGGTGCTCTGGGACACCGTCATGCTGGAATAGAGAAGGTTCTTCCCCAAACTGGGTCCACAAAGTCAGTGTTGTCCAAAATGTCTTGGTCTGTTAAAGCAGTAAGATTGACCTTCACTGGAAGTAAGGGGCCCAAACCCTGTTCATATAATGTGTGTGCATGCTGGAACAACAGCTAGTTCACTATTTTTCACATTTATCTAGCTTGGAAATCGTGCAGATGCGCTAATATTGTTGTCTGAATGGTGTAACGTGTGGCACTAGCATTGAAAGCTTATCACCGTTTTAGAGAATTAAGCAAGAGCTCGTTCTAAAACGTAACCTTCTGTTAAGTTAAATATTGATTTTCATGAGTTTTTAGTCCTTTGGTCCTTGTCTGGTTGTTGTTTTTGGAGAATTTGAATAGAATACAATTAAAACTCAATGCATTTGAAAAACAGATATAACTGAGCATGGATTTTGAGCGTCACTGGGTTCATACGTGATGCTGAGGCCATCCCGAAAAAATCACCAGACATGGTTTTCAGTCATGACTAAGAGAAATCTGCCTTCATCACCATTAGAAATCTTCATTAGCGCCATGACGGATGATCGTCTGACACAGCGCTGAATTCCTCGCCGAAGGCAACAGGTTTTGAACTCTCCAGCTCAGCTGTAAACCAGATTTGCTTGGCGACACTCCCAGCCACAAGCAGAGATGTGTTTAATAATGAGTCACTAATGTGATCAAAACACCACAAGATGTGGCAAATGCTGAAGAGTCTGATTTCTCATCACCGTGTAAGTAGAATGAGATTTTTATTGCGTGGAGGGGTGGAGTTTAACAAATTTGCAATAACTTTTCCTCCCAATAAAACTTGCAAGTGCATTAACGGGCACTTATTTCCATAAAAAAAAATCAATAAATAACATCCAGTTTGACCAAGGATGACAAAACGTTTGCCTACTGTGTTTATGTTAGGAATAATAATAATCATACATTACTATGACCAATGGTTGATTGAGGAAAGTCTATTGAATCTGTTTGAGACGTCAGATAACAGCTGGTGATGTAAGAGGCGAGCCAACAACCGGAAGGTCCTTGAACCTCCTAGAAATTTCTGGTTAAGGCCTTGGACAAGCAACCCCCCCCACAATCCCCCCACTGTCCTTGGAGTCCCTGCTCTACAGGCGAAGCAGTGCAGATCCCAGACTGGGCCTAAACAGCAGTTTCGATGTGGATCGGTAAAGTATCACTCCAATAAAGTGCTTGTATTTTTTTTATTGACTTGATACCTCCTCCCTCTTTTCAGTACACTATTATTCAATGCTCTTCAATATACACTTAATAATAAATACCTTTCTGGCAGACAAACAAAACTGGAAAAGTGTTTGGAAAGAGTCCCACACACTTCATCTGAAAGCGTAGATGGACTCGTCGAACTCCATCTCCAGGTCTTCCTCCTCCTGATCTAAAAGCCCATAATTAAATTTCTTATACACCACCCCGTCCCGCCCCATGTACACGATCTCATCCTCGCTGTCCTCTCCCCCCTCTTCGTCCTCGTCCTTATCGCAGTACTCCGTCTGAATGCTGTCCCTCAGGGTGGCGGTGGTGAAGGAGGGCTCCTTCTCCACCTTGGTGTAGCCGTTTGATTTGATGGAGGGGAAGGAGGGCAGTTTGGGGCGCCAGTGGATGAGGAGGAAGACCACGCCCCCTACAGCCAGCAGCAGGAATGTCACCAACACAGCAGCACGGCCGGGGCTCCCGGCCTGCACCGCCTCTCTGCCGCGGAAGCTGTAGTTGATCCCAGGAGTGCACCAGTCTAGGGACGAAGCTGTGAGGAAGGATTACGGAGATACAGGATGCATTACTGTTTCTCTCAAAGTGAATATTATATTTACATTCACAGCTTACAGCTGATGTTCTATTCCAGAGCGACACACATCTGTACTTCACTAGAAATAAGATCAAATCTGACACACACAGAAGTTTGTGTTAGTTAATGAACATGCAATCCTAAATTGAAGAGATGTAAGTCAAATATACTTCAAATCAAACCTCATGACTAAAAAAATGGGACAGTTGGGACTTTTGATTTTTAAGAAAATCTTCATTTGATTGTGACAAAGTGAAATTTCCATGGAATAAATAGATACATTTGGACCACCTTTGGTGGTTCTTTGGTTCTCTGAAGGAAAAAATAAATTAATATACTTTTTGTAACTAAGATGTGTGAGGATAAAGATCCTCCCAAGAACACCCATGCTGTGTAAAGGTTCTATACTAGAACCTTGCAATTTCCCATCCATGCGACTAATAAAGGGTTATCTTATCTTAGAAACACACATTCAAGCACAGAACCATTTAGGAATCATCAGTTTTTTAAGATTTTACAAAGGTTAAACAGCTTTAATACATACATCCTTACAAGCATTTAACAGTCGGATCATTTGGACCCTTGGGGGTCTAGAGTTATTAATGCCATTTTGCTATAATAAATGACCTTACTATCATTGCAGTGGCAGCACTCCCAGGGAATTTGGGATGAACCCTTGCTTTTGCCCTCTCCGCAGCAAGGGAGGCACCTCCCATCCTCAGTGAGGCGCTCTAGCACATGGCAGTTGGTGCAGTTGTAGAGTCCCAGACCTTTACACTCCAGACAGGACGAGTGACACGCTTCACACTTCACCTCTGGGCTCTATGCAAGACATTCAGCACAGTGTAAATTTAGACACCCCAGAACAAATGGCACGTTTTGCTGATTTTTCTGAGTGTAATTAATTGCACGTTTAATGGATTTTAATTACTGTTTACTTTATTTAATATACAGGAAAAGTAAAAACGAATTGTACATTAAAATGCTGCATTTAGGTGCATTTGGCCAAGATTGCACAAACACATGAGTGTATGCACGATTGTCTTATATTTTAGGTAAAGTGGCCTCTTATAGCCACACATGAACACATCACAGCACATCAGTATTTAACCCATTCAAATGAAGCAGGGGGCTGCCACCAATGAGGGGCACCCGGTTCCCTCAGTGATGTCACTAGCAGTCCAGGGATTCGAACCCACGACCTTCTGATTGCAAGGCGAACCCGCCAACCACTAGGTCACCATCTGCCCCAAACATAACAATTCAGTTTTGGCTGGAAATTTCCTACAATAAGGACTTTGACTGGTCTGCTGCTCCTCTACCAGACATGACCTTGTTTCGTGATCTGAAAAAAGGAACGTTTTTCCCTCTTGGCACACAGTAGATTCACTGAATGGGTTTGGATCAGATGCAGCTTTGAATCATGGTGTAAGATTCGAGCTGGATTACCGTGGAGACAGCGTACTCCCCACTTAGACACATGGCCGAGCAAATTCCTGCAAAGTGTCGGAAACCCTCGTAGCACGACGTGCACTGCAGCATTCCTGAACCTACAGATAAGATTAAACAAAGGTCAGTACTGGAGGTCAGGATTCACAGACCATCAAACATTTATATTAAGATTCTTCACTGGATCTGTAATAATAACTCAAACACTATGTTCAGAGCACTGGCTTTATTTTACCAGGAGAGCTTCTGTAGTGTATCGGCGTGTAACTTTGCGCTGGCTTAAATAGCAAATTTCCTTTGAATGAGTTGGTATTTCCCCTTCAAAAAAAAGTTACGGATATTATACCCATGTGCAGTAAACAACACCCCCACATTTCATTAATGTAAAGTGGACTGGTTCAGGAATGCTATTACTGAGATGCCCAATTAAAGGAAGCTATTCACCCCACATTGTTATTGTTAGACTATAAAGCTTCCACACACTGCAGATTTGTACTGGTTTAAAATCCTAGATCTGGGTGAAACTAGTACTAGTGAATCAGGAAAACTGGTTCACCTCCCAGAGGGCTTTAGTGATTCTGCTGGGTCTTACGTTTGCAGGTTTTGCAGGAGGGGTGGCATTGTTGGCATACTTTCTCCTGGTCGTCGGGGAAGTGGGTGGACGGGCACGCATGCAGACAGACTCCCTTGTGCAGGTAGTAGCCGTCTCTACAGCCCAGGCAGTGGCTGCTACTGCTGCCCCAGCATTTTGCACACGAGGGGTCGCACGCCTCACACGTTCTGTTCGCAGGATTGCCATAGAAGCTGAGGGTACACACACACACACACACACACACACACACACACACACACACACACACACACACACACACACACACACACA
>JBBIGB010309385.1:0-10888 GCA_037577075.1 Alestopetersius hilgendorfi | reverse complement strand
AACAAAGGCAACTATTAATTTTGAGTGATAAACATTGAAAGGGGTCAAATTGACCCCAAGGAGAATAGGAGGGTTAAATTAAAAGAGGTGAATACAGGTTTACCTTTACATTTTCTTTAAGGGTAATGCATTGAACTAAGTTTAACATGAAATTAAAGTGTTCTGGGAGCAGGTTTATACTATAAAAATAGGCATTTTTGGCTTTTTTTTTTTTTTACCAAAACACAATGCATTTTTTCACTAAACACGGGTGCTTTTGGAACGTAACCCCCGTGAAAAGGGGGGAATAACTGTACATTGCCAAAATCTTCAAAACTTTCATAAAGCAATGTTTCTGCATTTCGTATTTCACCGTATGTGAGATGGTTTTTCCACATAAAATCACTCTGAATTACTTTTTATACATCTTAACCAATTCATTACCCTGAACATCAGTGGAATTTCTCTGATTTACATATCGGTCCTCAGAGGTACTGAGACTATTTTTCCTGATACAAGATATTAGCGAAGATGTTCTGCCGTTTCTACTGCGCTAACTGCGTGTTTCTCTATTCTCCAGAAAACCACAGCTCCTCTGATTCCCAACGAACACACTCCTGATGAAGCCAAGCCCAGCATTGCTGCGGGGGCCCAGAAAACACAGACCATTGTTCCAAAAGAAGAGAAACCATCCAGCCCTAGAGACCCTAGCCCAAAAGTATCCCCAGCCCCCATCGTTGTCAAAGAGTCTGCCCACTAGACATTCGCTGCATACCTTAAAATGTTCATCTGCTAAGGACCATTTGAACAGCTGAAACTGTGGCGGGCTTGGGCAGAGACTCTGAGACTCAGTGCTCTTCAGTGCCATTTTGAAGATGACTGGCCTCTCCAAGATGCCGCCTGAGCCACTTCCTCACAGTTGAAAGCTTCTGTAGACACCCTTTCTCTTTCTCCAAAACTCTGCATGACAAAAACTCATGAAGGGGGGAAATGCCAATAATCTGGCTCTGTTTTGTTGGCGGTCTACCTGCAATGCTTTCCTTCGAGTGGCATTACCTGTATTTGAATGACTATTTACCATTCGTTGATGCGCCATCTGAACTAATGTATACCATGTAGAACATTCTAGATTCTGTAGTGCTTGGTGCAGTAGGTCCTATGCAACACAGAAATGTATGGGGCTTATTTCTGGAGACGTACAGTGCGGGCAGGATTAGATTAAATATGAACTGGCAACCCGAACTCAGACTGGGCCGCTCTCATTTAGGTTCTAGTGCCCAATAAGAGCACACAGTACCCTGCTTCCTACATGATATCTCTCGAAGTGTCCATCGAAGTTACGTTGACTGACATTATTAGTGTTTTACTCTTTGAGCAAAGTCAAAGCAGTGGCTCTTAACTGAACCCTATGGTCAGCATGTAATGTTTCAGGTCAGTAAACAAAAGGGTCTCACCAACAGCTCTTGTATTTCAGGGAGCTGTGTGTGTGTGTGTGTCGGGGGGGATACGTTTCAAAGCAAAGAAGTTGGCCTGTTGTTGACAGACACTAGTAACAGTGCCTTATCTAAAAACTGCACTATCTCAGACAACCAAGGCCATTCGCAGAGTATCCTTTTGAATTTTCATGTCATAACACTACCCAGAATAGTGCGTTGAGTATTAAAGAGATGGCTTTTCTTAATAGGACACCAATGAATCACTGACGAGCAAAAAAAAGAAAAAAAAACAAGCCATGGTATAAATGTATATAATGTAAAAAATGATGAAAGATTGTGAATATTCTGCAAGAAATGGATGAATTTGCCTCATTCACCTGGTGACTACGCCCCCTCCTACTGCAGTGAGGTCGTCTCCTTCAACTTCATCCTCTCCTCCTGGTCCTTCATCTGTGGCCAGTTTCCTTTCTCAGCACTCCTGTTCTTTTCTCTTTCACTCCATCCCTTGTGTGAGTGATATAATCACTCAGAGCTTATACCCCATAAGCAGCACAGCTCAAAAATAGGGATTTAGCTCCCGTTCACATTAATTGTTGATGCTGTGCTGAGAGTCATCATGAGTAAGCCAGGCCCAGGGAACTAAAGAGTGTTCCTGACTTACAGATTTGAGCTAAAGAGAAAGAAGATCATTTATGGTTTGGTGGGCAAAATATGTAACCCATGCTAGTCTGTGATCTGTGTATCTTTTTTTTTTATTACATGATTTATTCTTCGTTTATGTGCTAGAGTAGGCTCCTCTGTGTATGCTTCAGCAAAGTCTTAGTAGAAGGAAGTTATTGGTGTACAATGAAGAAAGATGTACTATGTACAAGTACTATTTACAACATTCTCAGTATCCTCAAGCCTGTGGAATGTCATTTTCTTATTGTTTCCTTTTGCTTTGTTAATTTTTATGATGTGACTTGTAATGGGGTGGGAGGCAATATATATGACTATATTGATTTTCTGATTCATATGTCACTGAGCTTAATTTATTGTATGTCATGTGTGTTGTAAAGACGAGGGCAAGCAGTCAGTATTTGTGTTGTCTGAGAAAATTTGGAATTGGACTATTACATCAGGACCAAAAACATCAAGACGTCTAAAACGAAAACCACAACGAAGTCATTTGCATCTCGTTTCCCTATATTATTTTAAGAGCTGTCTGTATGTCAAGTTGCTTCAGCAAGTTTCATTTGTGTAGTACACATGTATCTTAAAGCTCCAGTTGGAAACCACTGCAGCCAGCAGGGCAAATGTTGGTGCCGCTTTAACAGAAGCCTTTTACCACCTTTCACAGAACAAGACTATGGCCACTGAAATGTGTAGTATGTTCTCAAAATCTAAGCTATTCTTGGGCTAGTTTGTTTTTTATTATTAGGGTTTAAGATTCTATTGCACAAAGCTATATACATATAGCTTTTTCCAGTTAATGCTTATTGACACTGTTAAAATCAGTCAAATCCACAGGAAACAATTCCGTCTGGTGAACTTCGGTGTAAAGTCTTTAGATGATCACTTGGTGCCACAGACTGTGAAGCGTTTATTCTTTCATGATTAGGCCAGTGGGGTTGAAAGTGTTCATGGACAAAAATGACAAGTCTGTCAACGATCAGTGCTCACGCCAAGTCTTTAGGGTTCTAATATGTATTGAAAAAATAGCAAATGAAGGTCTGCTCTAGTTATATGTTTACAATTTATAAAATACGATTTAAGGCATCACAGGTCGAATTATGTTCACTTTTCTTTATATTAACACTGTGATCTCTCATACTTCTCACTTCTTTTTACATTCTGGATCGGTGCGTGTGTGTGTGTGTGTGTGTGTATGTATGTTCATTAAATTATATAGTGTCTTAACACACTTGTCATTGTGTTGTAAAAAGCGAATGACTCACATGTCCAAGTTTGTCGTGATCTGCCTATCCAGCATTTTTTCCAGGACTCTTACGATGCATAAGAGCATTAGTGCGGTGAGATTTGGTATCATTAGCTTCAGATCACAAACACCACTTCACCTCATCCCAGATGTAATTTATGGGGCTTTATCACTCCAGAGAACACATTTTTCTTGCTACATCTAGCTCATGCTTGTGTGCAGCTGCCAGAGAGCATCTCCTGCTTTCTCTTTCCTGCTTTAGTATTTAAAAATATGCTTAACACCTAAATGGGGACACTTGAAAAGGTCAGTTTACTAGTTGGAAAAAAGTGTCTGATTTTGGCTTTAGTGTTCTCCCCAAGGGACACTGTAATACTAGTTTAGCAAAATTTATTAAAAACAATACTGCACCAAACAAATTATATACTCCATATGACAGTCAGAAAAGAACAGGAAATTCAGTATCATGAAAAAACATATATATAAATATATACAGCAATGCATGTTGTTGGTTTAACCCCTACAGAACCGCCACAGAAGCAAAACAGCACACTCAAAGCACTGCATGCTGGCTTGTAAACTGAACAAAGATCTCTCATCCTATAATGTACATTCATATTTATGTTTTGATGCTGTAGTAGAAAGATAAATGTAATGTCAAAGATATATCGCTAACTGTATAAAATGAAATTGCTCTAGGATTGGCAAGAGCAGTCAAAATAGAGACCTTGCTCTCAAATGACTAAAACCTTTCTATTCACTGATGTACAGTGCAGTTCATGTAAGAACTCTTGAAAACATCACAATAACAGAAATAACTTCAGGAAAGCGGCGGTGTCCATTTGTTCAAAGCCTTCCCTGCAGCTTCAAACACAATCACAGACGTTACAGTCTATTCGCTGCCGTTAAAGTCAACATGACTGCACCCAAAACAGGGCTCTGGCATGGGAGTTGGATTGCTACAAGCTCAGTGAGAGCACTCTTCATCCTTCAAAGAGGTGAATGGAGGCAGCTGGTGGAGTGATCCAGCACTGCATCCCCATGTAGCCCTCAAGAACCCTCTTCTACAGTCAGTACCTGCAGTTGCTCTTGAACCACATCCAGCTGTTTGGTTGTTTGTGCATCACCTTCAGCCTCAGGCTCCGGCTCGGTCTCGGCATCTTCACGCCCATTGGCTAGGTTTTCTGTACTCTCGTAGCAGCCTGAGTCCCGCGGCATATCGGCCTTCTCCTCAACAACCTCCCTCTCTTCATCAGACTCTCCCTCAGCTGAACAAAGAGATCAGAAATTTCACTCAGAGGCCGAATGTTGTCATGATAGCCGAACGTTCACTCGGATAAACATAGCACAGAAGCAAAACTACAAACAGCACATTTTCCCTCTCAAAGCACTTCATACCGGCTTGTAAAATGAACCAAAATCTCACATCCTATAATGGACATACATATTTATATTTTTGATGCTGTAGTAGAAAGATAAATGTCAAAGATATATTGCTAACTGTATAAAATTAAATTACTCTAGGATTGGCGTGAGCAGTCAAAATGGAGACCTTGCTCTCAAATGACTAAAGCCGTTCTATTCACATGTGTGCCGTGCATTCATGTAAGAACTGTCAGGATAGCAGAATTCTCACTTTGATAATCATAGCATCACAATGTTTGGCACCAAAATACTATGGCAAGAAAATAAAACTTCCATGAACACCCATTCACACTGAACATATACGAATATTGATTGTTGCAGCTTAATTAGCAGATCATGTTTTTGAATGTAGCGCCTTTTGTATCAATACAAAGACATTCCTCATTCAGTATGATGTGAAGTGAACAGTAAGACGAGGACCAACAATGTATACTAATATTTATAACGGATTGGTTTTATGAGTGTATGTCACTGAATAAAACTGTGTGTTTATTGCCATATCAACTCATTTGAGTCAAACCACAGTGCAAAAAAAACATCTTAGCAAGTGAAATCATCTTAAATCTACCCTTACGAAAATTTACCATGGTTTTCATGTTTTTTTGGGTAACTATGAAGTGGTATATGTATATGAAAACTATAGTAGAACCAAGGCTACCATAAAGTGCTAGGGATAAACCATAGTAAAACTATGGGTAGTACCAAAGTACCATGGGGTACTATAGTAAAACTATGGTGCCCCAAAAAACTGCAATAAAACCATAGGAAACCATAGTGAATTTTTGTAAGGGTAGTCAACCTATCTTCTAATTTAGAGGTTATTTAGAGGTTACATAAGATCCCACTGGATATGTATAAAAACGACAGGTAAAACAGGTAAAAAGAAGTTGAGTAACAGGTCATTAGCAGCCTGTCTGTTTGCTCACTGGTTTCTCACTCCACATAATCTTTTAGTGAAGGGATTTGACGCAAGAATGTTTACAGAATGCTGAACGTCTAATAAGCAGGACACAGTCAACAGGCAGCGGGCCGTCCAATTAGCAGCATGAAACATGACTGTGTACATGACCGCCAGGCTTCAATCCAACCACGCAGCAAATGTGCTTAACAAGGAGAGAGAGCAAAGTGTGAATATTTTAATTAAAGCTAATGATCAGCTTCAAAGGAAGACAGAAATAAGTGTCCATGGACTAAGGGCAGATTCCACATGGTCTGGCTTACCAGCAGCAGAAGTGAGTGTGGAAGCTGAAACCAATAAAATCAAACACCTGCGTCTATTGGAGGAGTGAACAGGAACAATTTGCCTTATAGTGCTGAGATATCCAGCCCTTACTTGCAGGCTGCAGTTTCATCTACTTTCACAACGCCGTGCCAAGACTGGCCCATTCACGTAATTAAATGAGAAACAGGATAAAAAAAAACACGTACAGTCCTGAAGAAGTTCGGCCGCTGTAAGTATCTTAGCCCGCTGGTCAGCATCTGTGATGTTGAGCTCAATCAGGTGGGATTCCTTCAGTGCTCCGAAGTCCTCCAGACTTTGGAAACCGTGCATGGAGAGAAGATTTCCCAGCTCCTGGAGCACACAGAGGAGCCAAATTAACTGTTAACGGGGCTACAGATAAGGATTTGATGAGTTTAATCATTATCTGGTTTAGTAGGTACCTACTGTATAGGTGCTATTAATGTTTGCTATTAACCCTATTGCAACCCTCTACAACTACACCCAGAAGAAAGGACCACCACTGCAGAACAGATATTATTTGGGTGCTGGACCATTCTTAGCACAGTAATGACACCAACATCAGGTGTATAAAGCCCGTGTACCAGACACACTGGCATGGCTATGAATTTTATCCACCTCAGTGATACTGGAGGGTCTGGCAGCCAATATCCAGCTAACAGTTGTTATGGGGTTTTAATATGACCCCTGATGAAACTTGGGTATGGCCATTACAAAAAACAGGGAGAAAGATGATCTATTATCTCTCACTGCAAGGTGAACCAATAAAGCAGGTGTATCTAGTGGACAGTAAAAGCCTCTTTGAAAGTATGTATCTTGGAGCTCACTTGGCACATTGCTGTGCTAAGAATGGTCATTTAACTAAGCCTATACAAAATCCAACATAACCCAATGGCCACCATTACATGAGATCATGAATCAGTGGGTTGGGTAGTATGGCGAGTTGTATGCAAATTAGTAACGAGTGTAATCTTACTGTGAGGCCGATCCTCTCTAAAAGCTCATCCAGGCTTTTGGGTTTGGGTTTGTTGCGGCAGCCCTGGCTTTGGCACCTCTTCCTTTTTGGTGGTGTGTCTTCCTCTGGCAGAATGGTAACATAGATGAACTTGAAGGAGCCCACTTTGGTATTGAGTTTACCGGTCCATGTGCCAACCGGTGGTTTCTCAATGATCTGGATGATATCTCCTTTCTGAATAGCAGACAGCATACATCAGCAGTTAATATGCAAATACATACCTTCTAGACATGTGTCCTAGGTGGCAGCCAACAAATAATTAAAAGTCCTCACATGCTTTAATTTATGGAAACAGAAAAAAGAAGTGTTTCTTATTTATGTACTTATGTACTACCATCCATATATATAATAATTATATCCAGAATGATGATCCGAGTTTTAGATGGTTTTTAAATGATTGAGAAAGCTGATCATACATTATTATTTAGCATTAGGCAAACAACTAGATTTATTTAATTTCTAGCCATGGCTCTAGACTGACCTGCAGTTTGAGAGAGTCGATATCATAAGGGCTGGGGGTGAAGTCAGTGTGGACGAGGGCTCTGCCGCAGAAAGGTCCTGTGTAAGGGCTCTCCATACTGTCCCTCTGGCTGAAGCCACTGTCCAAGCTTTGTCTGTCCCCACCTGTTCACCAAACAATACAGTGAACCTCTTCTCAGCAGTATCAGGAATACATTTGCTAGAGACTGACACCATGTCTTATGATACAGGGAAGCAAAACAGGGCCAGTTTGAAAGACAGCTCAATGCTTACTTGCTCCTGCAAGAATATTAGTCATTCTAACATCATGGCAACATCAGCATTTTTCAGTGAGATATTTGTATGAGACAGGACAAATACTGGGTGGCTTACATCCAGACAGTTGGCGAGAGAGGGGGGAGTGGACGGTGTCCTCTGAGCTGTTGGAGCACACAGAGGTCCTGTTCCCAGCACTCAGGTCTGGAGTCCATCCATCTCCAGGGGACATGGGGGACATGGAGCCCTCCTCTCCACTCTCAATCTGCTTTTTAGTTAAAAATAAAAATAGAAAATGTTTAATATGATTTTTCATTTACAACTTGAGTTGATCTAATTGATCTAATTACATGCTACATAGATAGGTTTGACCCAGAAAGCGACACATTTTATTTGAGGCTGCCACATAATTTTCGCTTATCTGCAGTGATTTCTATGAAAGATAACAAATGAGAGAACATTAGGGATAGTGATAACAATCCAGTATTGAATTTCTACACTGAAACAAGGTCACACCAAAAAGCTGAAGGAAAGCATTCATTGCTGCCTCAACGTCTTTTCATGGTACATTTACAACTGACTGCTTGAGGATCCCACTCTTCTCCAGAGGGGGGAGACATAATCAATATGCTGTGAGTTGGACAGACATCTTTCTGTTGATTCTTGCCACTGATGCTCAGAGAGCAGAGAATAAGAAAAGGTTCCGCTGACTTGTATCAGATTATTCTACTTTTTATCTAGGCTTTCTGAATGTTGCACTCACAAAAAGGTTCAACTAAGGTCAACTAAGAGTAGAAAAACTAGGAAGAAAGTTATTTTACAATGATAGCAAGTGCTAACAATCATTTTAATCAATTGCTCTTTGTTTTCCCCTTCACTCACCACCTACAGACTCAGCCAGCATGTGAACTTCCCCATTTCTTCTTGATCAACTGATTTATTAAATGATTCAGGCATTTACATGTTGTGTGTTGGTGACTTCCCAAACTCACCCCCTCCTCTGCAAGAGCTTTCTGTACCATCTTGGATGTCTTGCGGGTCATGGTACGAGAGATGACGTTCCGCCATTTCTTCCCTAACTTCCCACTGTTTTTTCCAGAGTCTTCCTGGACGACACCTTCCGGAAGCTTAAGAGAGTATGGCATCACTCGATTAGGACAGTCTTCTGTACTGCATTAAGTGTAATGTAATCCTAACCTAAACCTCCACCCCAAAACCCTTCCAAACCGTAACTATACCACTGAAAGTTAAATATATCATTAAATATAAGTTCTTTTTTGAATGGCTATCAGTTTTTAATGAATTTCCAAGATTCTGGAGCAATTCTGAAGCTGACATAACAGAATTTTCCCCTGCATTCTCCTTCAAGGGCATCAAGCTATCGAATACCATTAGTGGCAGTTTGTAAAGATGTGGTGTCTTAATAAGACCAAGAGAACCAGTGCTGGTGGAGCTGTGTAATGGGAGGACTGCTAACTAGCGTGTGGAAACGGAGATGCATAAATTGGGCAGAAAATTGGGGAACAGTTCTAAAATAGTTCTACATTTTTTGCTCATATATCCTGGCTCAGTCCACTGCTGTTCGCTGAGTCCATTACATCAGTCTTATCACTCGCTAACATATTCATTACTTAATGGGCTGTTCAGTTCACTCAGTAATGCTGAGAAAAATAACTGACCACCACATACATTTATTTTAGCAGGAACATCAGCAGTGTTTCCAAAGAAGCTGTGAGTTCCTCTTTAGGCTCTGTGTAATGAACATGCTTGTTAGGCCATGTGTTGGTTAAAAAAAGGTACTAATGCTGTTTCTTTTACAGATGAAAGGTTCTTTGTAAATATAATAGGTAAGTGTGGTATATATATATATATATATATATCAGACTGCATACTTTATTTTTGTGTTTCAGATACATCCATTGCATCTCAGTCCTGGGTAGATTTAAAAAATAATACGTCCAGATTTTAAAGACGCAGATAGCAGTGGCACTTCATTTTGCAAGACTGTGTTTCCAGTATTTCCTCCATTATGTCATTAGTTATGTAACTGGACACTGCTGTGCAGTTTCATCAGCCCATTTACTCTTCCTTAAATATTTTTTGTGTCATCTCTTCCCTCGTTTGTTGTTAGTTTGAAACTTTTAGGGGGGTTTGGCCACTGAGCTACAGTGAGATAGCTGCTGTGAAGAACTTCAGTACTTTTGTAGCCTCTTGTTACTGTTGTAACTTTCATGCATTCATTTTCCTTAACTGCTTAAACCTCACTAGGGTTGTGGGTAACCTTAGCCTACTCTGGGGCCAGTAGGCACAAGGCAGGGACTCACCCTTGCTGTTACCCTCACACCTATGGTCAATATAGAATCCCCAACCGGAGTCCCTGGAGGAAACCCACACCACCACAAGGAGAACATGCAAACTCTGTACACACAAGGGCAGAACCCGGATTCAAACCCTGGAGGTGTGAGGGAACAGCGCAACTTGCTGCGCCACCATGGGGCCCACTGTTGTGACTTGACACATCTATTTTATTTTGGGTGCGGCTCGTTCTCTTGAACAAGCCCCTTTTTGTTTTTCCCTTTTTGCTATTCGTCATGAACTTGCACATGATGAGCTGATATGTTGAGCTGTTTCAGTAAATGGAGGCTGAGTGCTGAGAGGTGAGCACTGCTGGTGTAAGATCAGGCTTTTATTCCCTGCAACACCACGTGGTTAGTGTCGTTACCACATTCAGTCAAAAAAGGCTGCTGCTTTGCACACTGCAGTTCACACGATCTGCTACTGCAAGCTACATTTTACATACCGCTGCCAATTCTGCAGAAGAGGGTCAACCACAGTGACTGAGTTCACCGGCATCTAGAGGTTTAAAAGCTCATAAAGAAACCTGAATTGTCCTCCCATTTGTTTTTAATAAAAGAGTTTAACGCGGAACAAGATACAAACACAGTAATAGTTTTGAATTTATGGTTTTTGTCAAGAAAACCAACACATTCACATGGATCCGCCTATCTAGAGGTTCACATAAGTTATATATATATATATATATATATATATACATATACATAAACTACCGGTCAAAAGTTTTAGAACACCCCATGTTTTCTGTTTGTTTGTATTGAAATTCAAGCGGTTCAGTGTCTCAA
>JBBIGB010309340.1:0-10891 GCA_037577075.1 Alestopetersius hilgendorfi | reverse complement strand
TCTCTCTCTCTCTCTCTCTCTCTCTCTCTCTCTCTCTCTCTCTCTCTCTCTCTCTCTGTATGTTCTGTGCTCTGTCTATCTCTCTCTCTCTCTCTCTGTACGTTCTGTGCTCCGTCTCTCTATCTCTCCCTCTCTCTCTCTTTCTCTCTTTGCGCGTGCGCGCTGCTTGCTCGTGTTCGCCTGGCGCTCTTAAGTCACGTGACAGTACAACATCAAAACACAGGAGGGGGAGGAAGAGCAGAGAGTGCTCGGTGCTGTGACTGGAGAGGCACTTTAAAGTACTAGCACTAAAGTATCGATCTTATGACACCGGTATTGATCAATAGCCAATACCCGCTTTGGTATCGATAGTATCAATATTTGGATCGATCCGCCCACCACTACTGTGCGAGTTTCTAGATTACCACTCTATTTTTATTCTATTATTTGTACATAATGTAAATTAACCCATGTTTCTCTATATTTCAAATTGCACAATTTCTCTTTTACACTGGACATTCCTTTTATATTATAGGTTCTCGGCAGTCGTATGGGGGCGGCAGTGTCCCATTCACGTCTGGACAGATCACCAAAACCTAGTCACCATCTATCTCGCCAAACAGCTAAATCCCAGACAGGCACAGTGGGTCCTGTTTTTTTAAACAGTCTGACATCCATCTCTCGTACTGTCCAGGATCCAAGAACACCAAAGCTGATGCCCTCTCTCACCAGCACCTGGCAGAGAGTCCCCGGACGGATCCCGTGCCTGTTCTGTCACCTCACATCATCCTGGCTCCTCTATGGTGGGAGTTAGAAGACAGAGTCCACCAGGAATAGACCTTGGAACCTCCTCCTGATGACACTCCTGAGCTGTTTGTGCCTACCTTGTGCCTTCAGCGGGCTCACTCCTCGGCCATGGCTAGTCACCCGGGTCGAACCATGTCATTCCTAAACGCGGCTTCTGGACGTCCACAATGAGAACTGACACCAAGGAATATATACAAGCATTCTCAATTTGCACTCGAGCCAAGAACCCTCCGGAAAGACCTTGGTCTCACATTACCGTCGACTTCATCACGGGATAACCTGAGTCTAATGGCAGGGATACCATACTCATTGTAGTGTAGTGGCCTTGGGGGGGGGGAGTACTGTCATGTACACCTGATCACATGACATCAATCGGCACTGGAAATGACTCGCATCAAGATATATGAACAGAAAACAGGTATGTGTCTGCACAAAGACATTGAAGTCTTGTCTTCATGTTGCCCGTGTCCCTCAACTCAACTCCTCGGTACCATGAGTACTCTCTGGTTCACTTGAACCACTTATATACCTTTCTCTGTGTGTGTGGGAACATGGATTCCTTAGTGGGAAACCCTACTCCTATCAGAGCGTTCTCAGATTAAAACCGTGGGTTACCTGCTCCTTTGTGTCTGTCCGCGATTGGGCTCATCATCTACGCAACAACTGGACGCAAAAACAAACCAGTCATTTGTGTCTATCTCTAGGGCAGTAGTTTTCCTTATAATCTTAACTGGAATATTACAATTTTCCATCACATAATATATGTTTCTATTAAATAAATAAAAGTTGACATTCACTCCTATATGTCAAATTCTGCAAATGAAATGACCCCAAGTCGGACTGATTTCATCAATTGTAGAAGTTTGCAATAATACTTTCGATCCTACCTTTATTTTTGATTTTGCATTCCTTGAGTGTTTCCTTAGAATCAAAAAGGGTACCTTTGTTACTGGACCATTTTGACTGATGTACCTCTGTTTTGACTGGATGCCCAGTATTAAGCCTCATTAAATACACAATATTGCAACACACCTTTAATTGTGAATGGGCAAGGCTAAACTGCAGTAGGTGAAACTGATAAATAGGGTTGTTTGTTGTAACTTCAAAAAAACATCAATTTCAAAAAGGCTATTTTTTTAGGTACATTTGTAAATATACTGTAACAACTAGAGAACAAGTGGTACATTTTTAAAATCTAAAACAGTGCTTGTGTACTAACCTCTTTTACTTTGGTTTCCATGGCATGCACTCTTCTTATTTCTTTTTATTTTGCTCCTGCTAAATTTAACAGGCATTTCTTTTGTATTTATGTCTTTCTTTGCTCACTCTGTGAACCAGTGGACTGGAGTGGTGGTGCTTAAAATCTGGTCTACCACAAAATATACCTAACAACATCCAACCGCATCAATCACCTGCTTTCTAAAATTGCAAACATGTTTCATATAGTTTTTCATTTACTCTGCAGAAACTAGCAAAGAGTTCAAATGCTGTGATAGCTGTAGTGAGAGATACTACAATAATGGTCAGGATGTTCGAATTCTTCTTTGTGTTGAATGTTATATTGTTATGATTTATAGGTCATGAACACACCATTTTCCAGGTGTATTAAATAAACTCAGTGATTCTCTCTCACAAATACCAGCATAAATTTTCTCTTTTTGTGGACAGCATGGTAAATTCATACTTCAGCTTATGATGAAGCAATGAATTAGTATTTCTCTGAATGTGGTTGAAATCAGTTGATCTAATCCATTTGAATAATTGGGGGTTCAGTTGCAGATAAAAGTTTACTAACCTTTAACACATGCACAGGTACATTTGCTACCAACTCTCGTGCTCCATGTGGCAGCTAGAAAATGGACTCAGACAGGAGAACTGTGGCACACACACACACACACACACACACCTCTCAGTGACTTTCTGCCCTCTCTTTGTCTCCCCCTTGTTTTAGCAGACATGTATCTGTGAGCAGCTCTCACCCCAAGCCTCTCCATAGTGTTTCGAAAGGACACCATAGTGAGTGAGCCTTCAAGCACCTAGCATCTTGGACGTGTAGCGGAGCACCTTTCCCCTCTCGTGAAGCTTGAGTCCTTTCTGGAGAGAAGGACTTCAGGATTGGTTCTTGCAGCAGTTTAGAGCGACGCGGCAGCGTTTGGGATGTTGTGGGTTCGTCAGTCCTGATGTTGCGCCCATCACAGGCTGCCACAGACCACCGGCTCCAACCCAAAAGCAGAGTGTATCATGTGACACATTTATTTGTGTTAAAGCCCTTTTTTCCGACAAAAAGTGTTTCCAAAGTAGTTTTTGCGAAATCTGAAGTATCAATATAGAATTAATGCGCTAAAGTTAAACGGAAAAACATTATGTCGACATTTACATTTTATCGATAATTAGCGTTTCCATCAGCGATAGTGGTAAAAATATTGAAGCGCTAAATATTTTTTCGCAAAAACTCTTTGGATGGAAACCTGGCTACTGACACCCTTCTGTCACTTGCACTCCATGCTGCGCATACTGCTCTTTATTGTCACGGGTGAGGGGGAGACCCCGCGTCCGTGAACTACCTCTTAGGAAACAAGCTTGAGACAGACAGGTTTCCATGCTAGAGCTTTACTTTACTCTTGGACGACAGGGGAAACACTGCCCTCTCCGGCGGCACGGGAAACGCCGCCCTGTGGGACGGTTTGGCGACCTTGCCCTCAGGTGACTCGGTGGGGGTCGCGGAGGCCCTGCCTTCGGGAGCAGGGAATGAGGCTCTCGGGACCAACCGAGGAGAAACCTCGGGAGGCGGAATGGGAGCAACCCGGAGCGGTGGCGAGTCGGAGGTGACTTCAGCTTCTCCGGGCAGTTTGGGACCGGGTGGACGACGGACCCCACGTGGACCACCACGTCTCCGTCTACGCTGAGCCGCGGGACTTCGTCCACGAGACACTCCGCCTCTATGAGCAGGGACCCGTCGATCCACCCGCCCCACAGAGAGCTCTGGACCTCCGTACTGTCCTCCAACTCTCCACCGCACCGCAACTCGCAGCCCGAACACCGACACCCTGTCGGTTCCTCCGCAAGTCCGGTCCCACCGTCCTCACACCAGCTGAAGCCCTTCAGCATGGCCATGCTTCTGTCCCCTCACACCAGAGCATCGACGAAGTCCTCCCAGCTTAAGGGCTGGGAGGGTCCTGCGTCTCTTTGGCCGCTGCGAGAGCCTCTAGTGAGGATGCTCTCGACTTACATGAGGTGAAAAATAAAGCGTAAAGTGAGGCGATGGAAAGACAAGGGAAAACAGGCAATACCAAACTTAAATACACCACATTATCACAGAAACAAACACAAAACAGGTGAACACAGGGAACCAGGGGCAGAACAGAACAGAACAGAACGTCAAAATTAAAGTCCCAAATACATAACAAACAGAACCAAGACAGAGAAAAACAGCCCTGCGGCCCTGCGGCCACTGACCCCAACCATCACAGTACCCCCCCCTCAATGCCGCAACACCGGGGCGGCAAGGCCCAAAAACTAACCCAACAAAAAAAACCCCACCCCAACACAAAAACCCAAAAACCCAAAAAGGGGGGAGGTGTGGGGGGAGGAGGGGGCAAGAACAATGCCCCCATTCCCCACCCATGTCGTACCCCCACTGTCCTGGTCCGGGCTGGCTTCCCCTTAGCTCGGGTGACGCGGGTGTGGACCGTAGGATGTTGTCCTTGTCCCACGGTCCGGGTCCCTCTCCGAGGGCACCGCGCCACGCGCTGTCTGGCAGGCAGGCCCCTCCGTGGGCCTCGTCTGGGCACGCACTGCGCCCCGCGCTGTCTGGCAGGCAGGCCCCTCTGTGGGCATCATCCTGGTTCTCTCCAGGCGCCTCGACGCCGAAAGGCCAG
Organism: Alestopetersius hilgendorfi; assembly: GCA_037577075.1. Lineage (NCBI taxonomy): Eukaryota > Metazoa > Chordata > Actinopteri > Characiformes > Alestidae > Alestopetersius > Alestopetersius hilgendorfi. Next base: position 6,227 of record JBBIGB010309340.1, on the reverse strand, counting down.
AGGCCCTCTCCGTGGGCCTCGTCCTGGCGTTCCTCGCGTTCGGCGTCTCCCCTCGGGCTGCAGGCCTCCACGCTGGCCTCTCCCCGGCTCTCCCCCGGCTCGGTCAAGCTTGCTAGCCCTATGCTGCTGCTGCTGCTGCTAGCTGTTGTTTTAGCCCTCTCCAGCCCTATGCTGCTGTTGCTAGCTGTGGAGAAAATCTGACATTTTCAGAATAGCTTCAGGATCCATTATGTAGGAAACAATACACATAAATAAAAATACTTAGAAATTAAACAATGTTCTCACAAGTTTAAAGTACAATATTACTTTCGTTGAGACAACAAGTGAGCGTGTTGTCCACTGCAAGAAGACTAAAATTAACTGAAGAGGTGTATGCCAGATTAGTAAAGACTTGAAACAGGTATGAGTCCAAAAGCAAATAATATCAAAAATCCAGGTCGACAAAAACAATGAATACAGACCACCCAGAACACCAAAGAAGCCCATACGTCACAAAGTTCTCCACACTAGAGCCCCACTTCTAGACACAGCTCTCAGAGAGCCCTACAATCAGGGACCTAAACCCTTGGCTGAGGTGCGGGCTTGTCTAGATGATCCTGATGAAAGGCGCTGGTTAAAGAAGGGTCCAGAATATCCCTTTAAGGTGAAACTGCCAGGGAATGACGTTATCAGACCTGTATGTAGTGGAGTCCTCACAATGCCGCTAGGATTTCAGAAACTCGTCTAGATTTTCACCTTCCTGTGAAGATGAGCACAAAGTTGGCTTGAGCATAGAAACATGAAAGACAGGATGTACACAATAACGAGGGGCAGTTGCAGATGATAGGTCACCGCACTGCTACAAACCACACAGTCATATTTATTGCCATTTTTTAATTGCTTTTTTTAAAATTGCACATCATTTTTTGATGTCCTGCATTCTCTTGCACATTTGCGCTCTGGCACATCTCTGCTGCTAAACTACAGTCCTGGTCAAATACTGTCCTTATCCTCTATGTAGCCACTGTCATTTGCACTGACATTGTCTTGTCCGCGTCTCGTTTAGGGGTGCTGTTGCTCTTGCTCTGTCCTGTCTTGCACTTTGATTTTTACTCTGTACTGTGTATATGGTAGAAATGGCAATAAAAATCTACTTGACTGCTTGACTTGACTTGATACGTTGGACTTTGAATTCGAGTCTGGGTTTCTTGTTCAGTCTCTGGTTGTAAGTCACACAGTCCCAGGTATGAGTGGTGTTTTTTCCAAAATTCCTTATTTGTTATTGTGCCAAATCCTTTTCTACCTCCTTACCCACGGATCCACTTCCAGGGCATCTGTGGATGAATCCTCCTCTGGGAGGACTGAAGGTTGGAACCCTAAAAGACCGAAACAGAGACGGGTCAGTAGTGGAGGAAATCTGCCGTTAGTGTTGTTCTCAACAACTATACAAGCGTAATGTGGTCGATTTTCCTATTCATTGTTATTTTCCTATTTCTTTCAGTCTGCCCATTTGTCCCTGAGTGATATAAGAGCACACCCAAGATTTTCGCAAAACATCCTCCACACGTGTTGTTACTTGTATGTGTAAGGTCTGGCACAGGAGGTGAAGGGGAGTGGCAAACAGGCCCTATGGAACAGCCCGATCCTGAACCTCCCTCCAGGATTTCCACCAGACCAATTAGGCCGAGATCGCCATCACCTGAGTGGCAGGAGGTATATATAACTTCAGGAACTTCAGGAGGAGTTGTATTGTAGTGATTTGCTGTAGTGACAGCTCAACCGCCTCTTTTAATTTAATTTACAGTAATAAAAATATAGGGCTTTAAGAAGAAATTCTGGACTGCATGCCACAGGTGCATCAAACTGCAGCAGCCAATCAGCAGCAAGGAGAAATAGATTTGTATTGTATATGGAAATGTAGCTGAATGTACATTATTATGTATGTTACAAAATTAGTAAATTATATTTTTCTTAATAATTTAGACCTAAAATTCGTAAAAAAATTAAATTAATTAATTGTCAACTGATTCTGTGACACCTGATCCGCGTAAAAGTGGGGGGTTACTGTATTTCTGACGCATGGAATTGGACTTCATGTTAGGTGTAGTATTATGTAATGACTGGCAGAGAGAGTTGTAAATAAACATTTACTAATAAACATATTCTCAGGCTGACAGCCATAACAAAGACTATCTAGAGTTCCTTAAACTTTTCAGCGTTACACAGGAATCATAACACACGGGGTAAGAGCATTACCAAAGAAAAAGATGGACAAAGGGAATAAACACAGACCCCTCAGTACACCAAAAAAGGCAGGCTATAGTGTGCTTCACAGTTCTCGTTCTACCTAAATCCTTAAATAGTGCTCTTGTGACGCAGTCATTGAATCACTAGCGCCCCTGGTGGCGAGGAAGGTAAACAACTGGATGTCACATTAATGCATATGCAGCACTCTTTAATGTTGTATATGTATATATATATATATATATATATATATATAGAGAGAGAGAGAGAGAGAGAGAGAGAGAGAGAGAGAGAGAGATAAAATGACTATATTTGTGTTGTAGATGTCTGGTTCCATTCACCACCACTGTAGTCTCTCCACATGTGGTGGAATAAAGGAAATGAAATACTCACAAAAAAAGAAAATAGGAAAGTGAATAGGTATCTGTTGAATTCAAGTAAGCAAGTATTTGAGATGTGGCTCATTCTTACTTTCTCACATTCGTCCAAATGAGCCACCTTGGCTGAACAGTTGTGTGTCATCAATCATGAACTGTTTACCTCTGAATACCAGGCTCAGCTGTGCCAGCTCTGGAATCTGGAAGTAACAAGTTGACGGATTTAATGACCCACTGGTCCAGAGGTCTCACAGTATTTGTTAATGTGGGCCTTTTCTGCTCATGGAAATCAGAATGATACGAGCAATTTCTCAGCTTCCATGTACTTGTCTCAATATCTGGGATTTTTTAACCTTAAATCTGGAAGGAAACAATGGAAATGTTCTGACTTTTGTAGAAATCAAAGCAAAGAAAAGTTATAATTAGTAAAATTCTAAACTGTTACTTTCTGAGCTACTCCAAGTAAATTAGTGACACTGATCACCTCTAGATCCTTAAAAAACTGCACAGACACACAGAGACAAGAACAAAATATACATTCTAAATGAATCCAAAAACCTGCAGAAAATAGTCACTATAAAATAGACTGTTGTATACAAAGCTAAAGGTAATGAAGAAATATTAGACAGATTTTAGGACTAAAGAAATGAAGACAAATATTGTCCATCCTTACCACTGATTGGCCTGGTTGCCATGGTAATGCTGAGTGAAGTCCTTACCCTTGCCCTATTCAGCATGAGGTCAATAGCAGTCTGAACTTTTATCGCCAGGGTGAAGAAACTTGTACCAAGCTCTCCAAAGGCGTCCCAGATCAAAGCTTTGCACCAGGGAGTTCACACTGCAGCTAAAGGCAGCTCAGAGTAAAAAGAGGACTGAAAAGTTATTAGCGATGGACTAATCTGAAGGTTTATACTGTAATCAGGGTTTAGCAGGGTGAAGTTTCTCCACACTTAAGCTTTAATGAAAGACCTCAGTCTTCTCAGACAGTCTGAGGACTTGAGCTGCCTTGCTCTCCATTTATAAAGCGGCTTACTGAAGTCGGTGGTCAAACCGTATTTCATGCTGCTAATGTTCCCTCACTAATAACACTAGACCCCACGATGTAACAGCTCAGAGAAAAGAAACTCAGTTTAATACTGAAATGTAATCACTGAAGACTAGCCAGTGGTTATCACAGGGGTTCCCCTAAAGAAATGCTTGCCATTGGGGGCTAATGGGAGATGACAAATGAAATTAATTAAAAGATTTGTTCATGGGCAGGGGCTGGGCTTGGGTGGTTGGGTTGGACAAACAAAACCATAAGTCTTGTCGACAAAGGGGTATTGAAGAATGACACAAAACAGTATTTTCGTAGAAGGGGGTTCAAACCTCTTTGAGGTTCAGCACCTTTATTCAGTCAGACACAACATAAATTTTGCAATTTGGCAATGATCGAAAACAAAACAAAATATATACTTGTTGAGGAGACAGAAAGCATGCTCATTTTAACTATTGTATCAGTAACAGTTTTTAAGATTTTTCTAGACACCCCTTATGCTTTATTGTTGAGGCTGTTGAGGGGTATTAATGTCTGTCTGTCAGGGTTTCCCATGACTCCCACATGAAGGCAGGCGCAATCGCAGACTTTCATTTCAAATAACTCTTTATTTAATAATCAAAATAAAACTAGAAATGGGACTCAAGCTGAAACTGTAAACAAAAGGAGACAGGAGAAACACCAACCCAGAACGATGGTGGACCGACACCAAGGTCCACCACAAATGACAAAACCCCAAAACCCAGTCAAACACAAGCATTCATTCTTCTGAGCACACCTGCAGCTGAAACACATATAAACAAACAAAAAAAAATAAGAGTTCCAAAACCAAACAAATCCAAAGTACAGAAAAGAGTGGGCTCCAGTGGCTGCTGACTGGACATGACACAGTCAGGGTTCTTGAGAAATCCAATATTTTGCACCAGAAGTATAACATTTAAAACTTTTATTAAAAAAACACCATCCACTGGTTTTAATCCCTCATATTAAGGCATGATGCATAGCACATATGATTTGGTGATAGTATTTTGCCAAAAGAAGACATCTTAGTTGCCATGTATATTTAAATTTTTATATTTAAAAATGTAAAACTACCCTGTAGTACTTCCAGATTATTTATGAGGAAAAGAGCGTAGTCGTTCCAATTTGAAAAACATTTGATATACGATGGTTGGCCACCTTGACTGCATCATGACAGTAACGCTAATGGAACAGATGGGTGCCTTTACAAAAGCCTCATCTGTTTTACACACACACACACAGAATAAGAGAATAATCAGAATAATGTTCACGGATTCATAAACTCATTTTGTGGTTGAGTAGAGGGATGTTACATCCAGTGTAGGAATGTCAAGAGTCTACATTGTTAGCTTGGCGCTAATATAACAGAGAAACTCCAGGCAAGCAAAACAATTAACATTATCACAGCAGCGGCCATTTTTGGTCTGAAAACAAAGTAAAACAGCTTTTGGTTTTTTTTCCACGTGTGATTTGCTGTGACAGTTTCTACACAGATGGCCATTAGATAGTAGTGTGACGACAACCTGCTTAACGTACTAGGCCTACTGTATTGTTGCATATGGTTTTCAGAGAGGAGCGTCCTCAGAAACACTTGTGTCCTGATTTGCATATTGTGACTTTGCTTCATCTTCTACTACTGATCTGTTTCTGGATTTCAGAGGAGGCGCTGTACTAACCACAATATTTCAGTTATTCTTACAGGATGAGGCGAAGTGTTTACATTGCAAAAAGCCTGGTGTTTTAAATTAAAATGACTCCACGCTGTGCAGGCAGGGCTTTATGTACTCGTCCTGTTGTTATGTGAGAACGTACAAAAGGAATTCCATTTTGTGACTGAAGGAAATGCTTGTCTTTGTGGAGAAACTCCAAGTTGCAGGGTGGTGTGGAAGCTGAGGGAGGGAGAACATGGACACCGCGATGGCACTGATTCCTCCAAGAGAAAGACCCCTGTCCTACACCTCTACCTGCCCTCCTACCAACAAACAGATCCAAAACACCTCCCTACAGAGGAGGACACCAGGTAAAAACCATTTAAAAACTAGAAAAACTAGAGGTGTCTGTATGTGGACTACATACAGTTTGATACTTTCATAACTTATATACTGTAGCTGTCATAACAAAAGCAGATTTCTCTTTAATGGTTTTACAGGTTTTAAAGGCTTTAAAGGAGAAGGGAAACATTTGTAATGTTTATTGTAAATGAAAGTAACAGGATTTTCTTATAAATACTTTAGAACCATGTCTGTTGGTTCTTTAACAATGAAAATGCTGAAGTGTCCCCATAATATGCTGCCAAAACACTTCAATTTACACTTCATTAGCCTTAAAGAAAATATAAAGATGAACCTGTATCCATACTGTACAGTTTACACTAAACTCCAGCAGTGCTAGAATGTAACTCATGCACATGCGTTTTCTTTGGTATGCGCTGTCATTTTCATTGGCATAAGCAGTTAAATACAGTAAAAATTTGAAAGTGAGTGAAAGTGATCATTCTGTCATACGTGAACACACCACAGCACACAGTGTGAACAGCACGAAATTCTTCTTCTGCATTTAACCCATTCACC
>JBBIGB010309330.1:0-10892 GCA_037577075.1 Alestopetersius hilgendorfi | reverse complement strand
TGTGTGTGTGTGTGTGTGTGTGTGTGTGTGTGTGTGTGTGTGTGTGTGTGTGTGTGTGTGTGTGTGTTACAGGGGCCGTTTTGAGGAGAACATTGCTGTGTTTGTGGCAGCGTGTGTGGTTGAGGCCTATGCTTATCTCCACAAGAAGAACATCATGTACAGAGACCTGAAGCCAGAAAACCTCATGCTGGAATCTAAAGGATATGTCAAACTAGTAAATATCTCTCCCTGTCTGTCTTTAAAGGGCCAATGTCCTACATTTTTATTTCCTCATAGGACCACCTTTATCATTTGTCAGCTTATGAACCAAAAACAGTCACATTTTAAAAACCTCTCTTTATCCCTTTAAGATTAATGTGTGTAAATAAATTCTCGTCTGTCTTGTAGGGCTAAACTGCTGTAGGCCGAATATTATGTGTGAATGTGCTGATTTTCTCAGTATCACAAAAATAACATTAATCAGGTTCGTTTACAGCTTAGTTTCCATATATGGACCTCAATATATTGACTGAGGAGTTACTGACAGTTTAAAACTGTAACATGACAGCTACAGTGAACTAATTAATTTAAAAAGGAGAGCCATATGCCCTTAAAGGATTCATATTCTGTTCAAAATCCCTAATTTCTATTACTTTATGGATTGAAAATGTGACAGACACTTCACAAACTCTCTTAATCTCCTAGAATCAAACAGGTTTTTTTTTACTGTGCTTTTAAAACTGGCTTGTGCTAAAGGTCTTGCTCTGGTTGATTACTGAAACACTTCTTATAGCCTCTTTATAAGGCGAATAGACATGCTGAACCGCTGTAGGCCAAACAACTGGTCATTTGTAAATGTGTTCATATTTGTCGTGTCACAACCACGAACAAGCTGAGTTTGCCACATAGGTTCCATATCAAGCTGCATAATTCAGTATATATTCTGAAACATTCATTCCTTAATTTAAAAATGCAGGGAACTTAGAGCTTCCCATGGTATGGGCCCTTTAAATAAGTCATAGTGTGCTGATTCTGAGGATGTGAACCATCCTCTTTCAGGGATCTTACATGTTTGTGTCTCTAGGTGGACTTTGGCTTTGCTAAGGAGCTGCGGCGTGGGCAGAAGACCTACTCGTTCTGTGGGACTCCGGAGTACATGGCCCCGGAGATCATTCAGAACCAGGGCCATGACTTTGCTGCTGATTTCTGGTCACTGGGTGTTCTGATCTATGAGCTACTGGTAGGCAGGTAGGTGCCAAGCTGACCATTGATTTAGGACAAAGGCCTTTTTGTACTCAAGAAGTACCTTAAAATAACAGGACCCAGTGGGACAGGTCCCAACTTTTACAACAGCTCTGTAATTTAGGAAGTCAGTACTCCAGTAGTGGTTGAACAAGAAAGCTTGATAAATGATACAATTGCTACTACTACTACTACTACTACTACTACTACTACTACTACTACTACTAATAATAATAATTATTATTATTATAATTATAGTACTAATAATTAAGTTTTAAGACTTATTATCCACAAATGTCCATAGGTATCTAAATGGCTAACATTGCAAATGAACAAAAAATGGAAATACACACTAGCTGATGTGGCTTAGGACACACAAAATGAACAGATGTAATCTTATCATCACATCATGTCATAACCCCATCCAAAACTCTGTGCCTCTTTTGTGAAGAAGTGGTCTGAGCGGTGAAAACAGTTTTAGTGATTATTGACTGACTGACTAGCATTTATGTTAGTCTAAAGCTCCAATGCTAAACGAAAGAAACTACATTTGGCCTCCAAATACGTCATGGGTGAATGACAGATATGGGAATTTTGGGCAGATGTGATATTTTTGTTGAACCACAGCTTTAAGCCCATTCCTAAACTAAATCTCACTCACAAGCCAGTGCATCCCAGCACTAGGCTAAATTACTGTTTATGGAACATACTGTTAATTCCAAAGCTTTGGGATTAAATGGATGACAAAAAGGAAGAAAGGAAACAACAAAAAGTGACGGGGGCAAAGAATAGCATTATCTTGTATTAGCTCCCAAGCACTTGTGAAGAATGTCAAAATGGAGCCTACCAGCAGGTGGCAGTACTGTTCTGGAGAAAAAAGTGCCATGCACAGTTAACGTGGAACCGTAACCTGTTCTTTCAAATTCTGACTCCTGAAGTCCCATAGTACACTCTGTGCAAGAACCCTTCTCTGAGAGAAAATACAAAATAGATGTTTCTAATCAAGCGGCTGAGTGGATATCCAAGATGGGTGTTTTCAATAATGTGGCCAGTGAGTGAAAGCACAAGGTGAGTCTTTCTAATAAAGTGGGCAGTGTGTTTGAGAGCCTGGAACCTTCTGCACGGAACTGATGGCAAATGGAAAAGGCACAGTAACAGTAACATAAGCTGCAGGCTGTTCTTTTAAATTCTGACTACTGAAGTCCCCATGAATTCTCTCAGTGCCACAACCCTTCAGCGGAGAGACTGTAATGTGTAATGTGTGTGTATCTGTATGGGTATGTGTTTTTCATCACCTGATGAACTGTCCCAAACCTGGACTAAACATTTGAACTATTAAACCTGACAAAATATTTGAATACTTTTTTTAAACAAATGCATTCTTTGTATTTTTTTTGGGTACAAGCCCACCTTTCTCAAGCTCAGAGCCTCAGAAGATTTATGCCAAGATCTTGGATGGTGTGATGAAGTTCCCCCCATACATGGGCGAGGGTGCCAGGTCTCTTATTAACAAGCTCTGCAGGTAAGAAGCTCCAGTCTGATCCAGTCGGAGTAACCCTGTGTGAAATCAATCAGTGATCTGTGTGATGCTATGCTTAATTGTGGAAAATTCTGGGACTGGAAACACGCTGTTACTTTGATATTCAGTCGTCAAAGGTGTCTTTGCACTCATAAGTCTCTGTTTCAGAAACCCCTCAGCTGTAGCCACACCTTGCAGGTGCACAGTCAGAGCCTGGAGGCCATCTGTTAATGACCAGTTGGATATTTTTGGGAGGCTTTCAACCGAGTAGAGACACTGACGAGACCCCAGCAACACCACTGTGCCTAACGCACTCCTAACAGTCTATCTAACAAACTATTGGTCAACAGAGGTACTGTAGTCAGAACCTGACCAATGATAAAAGGGTAGGAGTGGATCAGATAAATTGGGTTGTTGTTTCTTAAAGTGGTTGGGAAGGTTTAGTAAAGTGGCCAGTGACTGGAAGCACAAGGTTGGTGTTTGAACTGAAAATGTTCAGCTCCAGTTTATTAGTAACAAACACTACTTGTACTTATAATTATTGGAGACATCATCACTTACTCATTACTGTAGGTTGAAATCCTTTACAGCCCTGCGTGAAAGAATATGACCACCTGAGGATCTTGCAGCAACTTTTGACTGCGTTTTGTAAAGAGGTGGAGTTTTGCAGGATGTGGGTCTGTGACAAAATGGATCAAATAATTGAATCAAATCAAATCAAAACTTCTTTTGCGGTGTTAGTACCTGGACTGACCTGGAACTTGAGTTCTCAGAAAGCAACATGGCCGAAGAAAAGTAGTCCTTCAGATCTTCAGGCTCTGCAGCTGCAATTTGGTTGTTTACTGGTTCAACACATATGTTTTTATTTACACATGCACTCAGACACACTGGAGAGTGCTGCCCTTGCAGTTGACCCTCATTCTGACTAAAGTGCAGCATGGGCTTCTCTGAGTGATGGAGAGAGCTGCTGTCACTGAAGAGGCTGGATGTATATTCTCTGTATGGATATAGAAGGCTGTTTAGAGCGCAAGACCAGTTTAGTCCAGTTCTGGTTTTAAATTGTACACAATGCTGCGGTTGTTCCACTGTATATTTCTGTAGTTAGTTTGGTTTTTTTATACCTAACTGTTGAATGTTGCACCTGTAAACGAGGTATCGTCTTGAGTGGGGTCCCGGCTGTTATTCCACTCACCCTTAACTCCCACTCAGTCATCATCTGCACATGCAGCATGCCTGACCAAAATGACCTCACTAAGCTTCGGTAAGATCTGTGTTTCGGTTTAAGTAAGTGGTAAAACAGTTGTTTGTGTTTATGTTCTGTTGTGTAGACCACGCCCAGGTCAGAGGTTAGGCAACACTAAAAACGGAATCAAAGATGTCCGTCATCACAGGTAACCTTTATAAATCTTACAAACGGAGGTTCTCTCAGAACCGCTTTGTTTATTAAATCTGTCTGTCTGTCTCTCTGTCTATCCATCTATCTGTCTGTCTGTCTGTCCATCTAACTATCTATCTGCCGGTCTGCCTGTCTATCTTTCTGTCTGTCTGCCTGTCCATGTATCTGCCTGTCTGTTTGTCCATCTATCTTTCTGTCTGTCCATCTATCTTTCTGTCTGTCTGTCTGTTTGTCCATCTATCTGTCTATCTGTCTGTCCATCTATCTGTCTATCTGTCCATCTATCTGTCTGTCTGTCTGTCTGTCTGTCATGCATAAACATGCACAGATGTGTAGTTACAGGTGGTGTCTGCACTGTTGTGTCCTGGCAGGTGGTTTAACAGTATAAACTGGCACAAACTGAGGATGGGACAGATCGAGGCTCCAACTGTGAAGCTGATCAGAAAGGTTAGTCCTGAAAGTCCTGAAATGTTGGCTAAACCACTAATCCTCTGTGTTACTGAGGAACAATCAGAGAGCTGTAGGTCTGAGCTCTCTGAAAATGTCCAGCACTAATTGGTCAAGGCCTTGACTGAACTGTGTGTGTTCCAAAACCTCAGCAGTGTTTTATACAGCTGAATACAGGTATAACACTCATGTTACAACACAAAAACACTGTACCCTCAGCTCCACGTCTCCTGCTCTGGGTTTAAGTTGGCAGTGCTGACTGCGGTGCTGGCAGGCTGCGCATTTGGAGTATTTGTCACAGTGCCAAAAATCAGCTCTTTCATATGCTGTCAGTAAAAAGGGCAGAATGCCTTTGGCACCCAAATGCTTTCCTGCACAGACTCCAGTTTCAATTGAATAGCTGGGTTTTAAAATAAAACTAACACAAAATCATATATCCTCATATATCCGATATGTACTAGAACCTTTGTGCAGGTACGTTTTTTTTATTATTTTCTGATCCATTGCCCATATCTGCTATTTTTTTTTGCTAAAAACTTATTTGAAAATACTTTAATAATAAAAGTGTGGGGATCAAGGCTGTGCAGATATCTTTAAAGGGGCAAATGCTCTAAACAGACAAACAAACAAATAAATATATACATCGGTTAATACATACATTATTGAATGAATAAAAAATGTTGATAATGCTTAATTTTCCTTTCCCCATAGAAAAAAACCTAAGAATTTCAGTAAACTAATACAATAAATCATATTCATCTTTAGGGTTTTGCTTTATATTTCCTTTAAATGGAAAATCTCCTTTGAAAATCCTGTGTAGTCCAGGACTAGACTTAATCCCTGTCCTGGAAACTAGCCCTGTCCTTAAATGTCGATACCTTCTAAAATGTTACTAGATTTTGTTATTGTGTTTTAAACTGTCACTTTACTATTTCATATCTGGAAACTATTTCATAACTATGTCTGGAAAACTTGAAATACCTGTCAAATTATAAGCTAAATGTAAGTTAGAAAATGATATTATAATCCTTATATGTGTATGTTTGTCTGTTGCAGGGCCCCTGCTATATAAACTTTGACCGTTTCCCATATGATAAGACCCTGGCGGAGGAGGAGTTCTCAGGGTGGGATCGAGAGTTTTGAACACTGGTCCCCTCCTTTAGCTTCCCAACCATCAGAAGAGTCCCAGTGCTGTGCTTGACTACGAGACATGGCAGTTAACCAAAGATATACTGCACTGCCCAAGTGTAAAGACTGGTAGAACACATTTGTCTCAAAGGTTTTTGATAATAGAAATAGCGCCCTCTGCTGGATGGTTTTTCATGTTGTTTAGTAACTCTTCGGTAACACTGTTTACATTTCACCTGAAAGGAAAAGCTGATAGAAATGTGCCGAGATGAGCGTCGTTTTACACTCAAAGACATCTGTGTGAACGCGAGTGGATAATACGTCACGAATATTCCAGCATTTTTCAGCCTTATCATTATCTGGCGCAATTTTAGCATTTTTCAAATGCACAGTCGAACACAAGAACTGACCCAAAAATGAACCAGTGGATGTTATAGCTGTACTTTGAACGACAGCTGGAACCATTACAATAATCGACCTGACGTATATAATGTCACCAACAAGTATGAAACACGAGCAAAACACATCATTCTACAATTCTAAAAATAGCACTCAGATCAATAATATGCCATTTTAGTTTACATTCGATCACTCTCACTGGTCATTTAATTCAACTTGGGGACTTTGTTCTCACCTGAAACAGTAAGGGATTCATTAAATTGCCATTAGCTTCAAAAGCAAGTATTACCAAAGGCACAGGAGTGGTCCCTTGAGAACCATTAGGTCCTGTTTGTACCAGATGGAGCAAACAAACATTGGGCTGAAAAGTAATGGAATATTCCTGTGAAACATAATTTGAGACAAAGCATCAAACATTGACAGAAAGTGGCACTTTCAAAGTTTACCTTCCTGAGCACATCTGTTCATATTGCACATCTGTGACCAGAAGGCTGTAGAAAGATCAGGGAAACTCTAATCGTTTAATAAATACAAAGAAATGTCAGTAATAGACATGTTGCAGATTTGTTGATTTTATTCCTAAGCTTATGGTCTACTTTAAAAGGACCCAAGTCCTACATTGTCCTTGTATCTTCTTTCATTGACATGCACTCATGATAGGTTTAATGCACCGACAAAATATTTTTACTTGACTATGATTAAACGATCTGTTTCGTCACTGTGTCTTTAAGTCCGATATATGCACTCTTGTCTGTTTAACAAAGTAAAGTAGCCATTTTTCTCAAGGTTACCTCAGTGGTGCCATTGGCAGTACTGGGATTTGAAACCACCACCTTCCAATTACAAATTTATTTTTCAAATGCCATCACTCTCCTACTTTCCCACAGTTAGGAAATATGATTGACAAATAAGATCTAACATGTCCCCAACATCATAATAAAACACAAAAACAAAGGGTCTGAGGTTCGCGGAACTACAAAAACCCTTGAACAGGAGCGCAGCAGAAGAAAGGGGGAAAATACACAGATTTAATAAAGATGCAAGCGAACCACCAAACAACCAGCTAGAGATAGTTCCAAAAGAGAGTTTACCAAGAGCAGAGCTACAAGAGTTTTACAAAGAATCCACAAACACAGACTCAAATACAAGTAGGAAATTAGAAGCCCTGGACAGGAGAGGACACAAACTAAACACACTCACATGGAACATGGAGAACGGAAACGAAAACAAATAAGAAAACAGGGAAAGACAGAATGTCACAAATACATGAAACATCACAGAAACTTGACATGAGCCCTTTAATACATCTTGCTAAGAAAGGCTTTAAGAAACACTGCGATGCTCGTGGACAGAATGGGAATAACGCGTAATTACAATGAACCCTGACTCATTCTACTAAGTTCCTGTGTGAGGAAGCAGCAGAGTGAGACACATTTAAATGCCTGTCGACTGCAAAGTGTCTGATTGTAAGTCGGTTCTCACCAAACACATCATCAGTCACTTTATCAGAAACCCTTCCTTTCTTTCTTCTTTCTTTCTCTTTCTTTCTTTCTTTCTTTCTTTCTTTCTTTCTTTCTTTCTTTCTTTCTTTCTTTCTTTCTTTCTTTGCTTTTCTATCAGTCCTAAATTAATTATTTGATTCATTGATTAATTGTCCCTTCTTTCTCTTTCTTCCCTTTTTTATATCTTCTTTGCTTCTTTCTTTCTTTCTTTTGTGTTCTTTCCTTCCCTCCGTTCTTCTGATCTTTCGGTCTGCAGTGAATCAGCGTTTAACTGCTTCCAGTGCTGATAAAAATGAAGCTGCTGCTCCGCTGTGCCGCATTCATGAACATCTAATCTACATTATTTATACTGAAGCTAAATCCGACAGCCTGAGATGCGAGCAAGCGCTGTCGCCGTGGTTCTGCCTCTCTCCCTGAGTGATGGACTAACACCAGTGATGTGCTAACACAGTCTGAGGCAGGCCCAGAAAGTGTCTGCCTAAAAAAAGAGACAGAGAAAGGGAGAAAATGACATTCATTAAAAGAGAACATTTCCTGAGGCATCAGCATTGATGAAAGGTGGGGAGAATAGACCTCCCGCTAATCTGGAGCTGAAAAGCCGCTAGAAGGGATGCAGCAGATTAGCAATGACAAAACAGGATCAGGAGCTGATATTATTCACTGAGGAAACTGAAACTTCAGTTCTTAGAAAGTTACTGATGTTAATACCAATGAAGCTGCAAATTTACTACACAGTTGCATAGTTTAGTACATTTACATTCGTAAATTTTTGATTCAGCACACTTTTCTAAGCTTGTTTCACCGTAACTAACTAATATAAAACACGTAAAGCTTGACTACACAAAATGACTGCAAACAAAAACCTTTACATCAAATTCAAATTGTCCATCCATCCAAGAACCACCCTTTACATTTTTGCCATGTTTCTACTTTGCGGCATTGGAACAAGCAGACAACAGTGTGTTTAATTAGCACACAGACACATCTAGAGACGATTTAGCATCTCCAAGTCACCTGTATGTCTTTGGACTGTGGGAGGAAACAGGAGAATCTGGCAGAAACCCACACTGAACATGCAAAACCCACAAAGAAAGCACCTGAAATCAGCCTGGTATCAAACACAAGACCTTCTGGTTACCCACCGTACCCACTCCAAACTGTAATAAAACAAATTTCCATCATTTGCACTTCAGAATATGTAAGAAAATATATATAAAAAAGTAGAAGAAAACTAAAGATCCAGTTATTAGATTTATCCAGTGAAATGTTCACAAGAGCCTGATATGCTAACAATCTAATTAGTCCATTGAAACCTAATCATTCCAGCCATCTACAGAACATGAGAAGAACATGAGGTTCATGTCATGCTTCTGGAAAATGTGGGATGCCCTGATTTTTCCCTTGCACAAATGATGGGTTACCGACTCTTCTATATCAGTGCAACCCTTGGAAGCCTTTTCCTGAACCCACATGTTCCAGTGGTTTTATGGCGCTTATCTAGCCCGGCTGCACTTCTTCTGATAGGGCCTGTCTGTGGTCCGCACACTACAACACGTGCAAAGCACACACACACACACCAAACACAATATGACACACGCTGTCCCTTTAATGAATGGTTTCTATAGCAACCCCACAATTCTGCCTTCCGACCTCCCTATGCCGTGGCAGTAAGATCTGTTGGAGAGAGAACTTAGCAGCAGATAAATGCCTCAAATGTAGGATTTGCAGGGGGGCGGCCAATTAAAGGGGATTGGAACATCTATCCATGTTGTTTTAGAGTTCATTTGCAGAGCTGTATAATAATTTTGAAATGCCATTAAACCAGCATAAATCACTGCATAAAGCTTACAGTTTGACACAGCAGTCTTGATGCTTTGCAGCAGATTTGGCCCGTTCAGGCCTCTGAAACAACAGCTGTGTGGTTGGGCATGGTCTTGCGGACTGCATGTGTCTGTGTGATAAAGCATACGTGGTCTAGATTTTATCAAACCATGAGCTTCAGCAGCAGCAGCAGCAGCAGCAGCAGCAGCAGCGCAAAGGGTTAAAGTAACTCATCTGGTGTATGAAAGGGAAGCAGTGGAAAAAACATTTTAGCTGCAGATGCTGTTCCAACCTCAGCAGGGCAGTCAGTGTTGGATGCAGCTCCTCCAATCAACTTTAAGTAAAAGCAACCAGAATCTGAAGTAATGATTTACTGAAAGTCTCTTAAAGTCTTTGAAAGCTTTTGAATAATTGATAGCACTTACTGCAGAATTTACAAATGTTGCTATATAACGCGTGATAGCAGGTGAATAATTAATATAACAATAATTACCACAGAATATATTGTTACTTTTCTGAAAAATGTATAGTAATCACTAAATAACTTAAAGCACTTGCTGAATAATTGATAGCAAATTAATCATTGAGAGTAATTATTACAGTAGATGCTGAATAATTTGTTGCAGTTGCTAAATAATTAATAGTAGTTCGTGAACGATGCAGAGTGCAGGATAATGAGTATTAAGATTAATTACTGAATAATAAGGCTACATTTTTAGGGTTAAGCTGTCCCTTCCAGTCCAAGACCGGTCCCCCAAAAAGTATTGCAACATTTAATTGAAAGGAAAAACTAGACCCCTGCTGCGTCTAACACACAGTGAGAGCAGAAGGGAGAGCAGAACTCATCCAACACTGGCAGCAACAAATTCAGCCAGAAAAAAAAAATTGTTTTTCATTTTTAATACTTATGATTTAAAAAAATAAGATAAATATATATTGGTCCTATGGTTGAACACAACAAAACTCTTACAAACAAACTCCCCAGCAGTTTAATCACAGCCAGCCAGCTTATAGACACTTATAAAGCGAAGTGTCGTCATTTCCTTTTACTTACATTTGAAGAAATTCAGTTCGGACATGTCCGCCTCCAGAAACACTCGCGGGAGCTCGTTTGAATCGTAACAACCTCTACTATTGGTTACTGTCTGGAATTGACGTGAAAATACACCAATCACACTGTAAATTTTTTTAGGAGGTGTACTGTCCGTGGGTCGGCCCCCTCTGGAAGTGGAGTTGGAAAAGGTGTGTCGCGATTCTGCCTTCTCACACCACCACCACCACCACGATTTTGGTTTCATATTGCATATCGTTACAGCCCTAATACATAAATATATATATATATATATTAGTGGTGGGCCGTTAACGCAAGACCCTTATCGCATGAAAAAAAAATATCGCCGTTAATCTATTCACAAAGTTGGGTTGGGAGCTGGGTCTGTACTACACAAGCTATGATGAC